>KZ651358.1:500040-529095 GCA_001010745.2 Gerris buenoi
GTTAAAATTATAAAAGATATCACAATTATAGCTATTACATTCTTTATTATTTTATATTCCTAAAGAAATTAAATGTTCTATAAAATAACAATTGAAAAAAAAAATTGGTATTAAACTTTAAAAATGTTCTTAATTATTTAAAAAATAAATGTTCTACGTTCTTTTTCTCCAACCTCAAAAATAGAGAAGAAAGAAAAATTAAAAATATTTCCAATTTTTTTTTTTTTAGCTAATGACAATGTCAGAAACTTATTAAACCATTTAATTGATAATTGTAGAGTGGGTTTATTCATTGATAGCTCTATTTTAGAAAATCAAGAAGTACAGAAGACTTAAAAGCTTTTAGAAAAGAATTTATTTTTAGAATTCCTCACTTTCATCTCATCATGTCAGGAACTTATTAGACCTTTTAATTGACAATTGTAGGGTGGGTTTATTCATTGATCTATTTTAGAAAATCAAGAAGTACAGAAGACTCAAGAGCTTTTAGAAGAGAATTTATTTTTAGAATTCCTCACTTTCATCTCATCATGTCAGGAACTTATTAAACCTTTTAATTGACAATTGTAGGGTGGGTTTATTCATTGATAACTCTACTTTAGAAAATCAGGAGTGCAGAAGACTCAAGAGCTTTTGGAAGAGAATTTATTTTTAGAATTCCTCACTTTTATTTTCAAATATTTACAGACCATCTTTATAATAGAATATATTTAGAATTTTGAAAAACAAATGCAGAAGACAGATCATCAAGAACCTAAATTGAGTAAATTAAAAACTAAACTAATAATTTAATAAATTCAAATTCAAATATTTGCTTTCCTTGCTTTCCTAGTTAAAATTAAAATAATTATAAAAGAGTTTAATTTGAAATTACCTCCATTTTGCATTCCAGTAATTTTTTTTCATTTATTTTATTTTTTGTTTCAATAAAAAATATTGATAATTATACGAGAAGTCTTAAAATAACTCAAGATGCAGATTATAGAGCAGAGTGAATATTTCTTCTAGATATACTAGTAATTTCATAAGGTAAGTAGATCTCCTTCAAGGTAAGCGTGTTTATTGTGCTAAATATGCATGATTATCTTAAACACTCTTAAGGCCGAATTATACCTGCTGAGTGCCAGGTCGAGACAGTGCATTCAGCCGAGTGCTCGGCTAATGTAAAAAGTACAGTCAGTGCTCGGTCTAGTAGCGCACGTAGGCAAGTGATCCAGCCGAGACAGTGGAAATAGACACTTGTTTTATTTTCTCGGCAGAGTACTTAAATGATCTGTCTTAACCCAGCGCTTGCAGTTGTAATGAGACATTTAAATTGTGTGAATCCTAAAGTGTCAAACTTATTGAAGTGAAACTTCTTTAGACACTTGCCCGCTTAAGTGGCCAGTTGATCCACCGACCTCTGATTCAACAGGCATAAGTGCTAACCATTGCACCACGGAGGTGGATGAGTTTTCAATACACATAATTGGTATATAAGCGTAATATTATATAAATTATAATAGTATAATAGATATAAATGTTCATGTATGTTGGCTGTAGGGTACCCTTATTAATCTTAGATTTCAAGTTGTGGATCCATTTGGGTAGTAAGAAAAAATCAAATCCTTTACATTTGTGGCAACGTTTCGGCCTAGCCGGCCATTATCAAGCCTTCCGGTTTTAACTGGAGTCAATGGAGTCAGAACATTAAAGAAGTAAAAATTAAAATACTATATAGGAACTAAAAATCACAGTTCCGTCGTCTAAAAACAATTTTTCCACTGAATCTCAAACCGGATAACAATAAAAATACATACATAATTGGTAACAACATAACAATACAATAAATTAAGTAACAATTAAGTTAAAATTATAAAAGATATCACAGATGAACTAAAAACCCATATATGGGTGATATGGGTGAACTTGAAATCTATGATATAAATGTTGTTTTCATGTTCTTTTATTATTTATTCACTAAAATTTTATGAAAATATTTTATTTTTCAATTAACATTGTCAAAAATGGCAAAGAGAGTAAGGCATAAAATCAACTGATTCTAGAACTTAAGTTTTTAATGTGTGAGAGGCTCACACATATTTTTGTTTTAAGGTAAATGTGAATCATACGCTTATAATTTAAATCATGAGCACGTTGGATCAGCAATAGGTAGGAATAATTGGGATTTACACAATTTTATATGAAATCTGGCTTCTAAATCAATTGTAGATTATGTAGTATTTAAGCTTATTAATTATTAGAAGCTTAATTAAAATTAAGCTAATTGATTAATTGACAATTAATTAATTAATATAATTATTTGCTTATTAGATTATTAATATTTAAAACTATGCTAGAAAAACAATATAAATTTAAAAAAAATAGACAGCATAAAACTCAATTAATTTCATAGGTAATAGGTACTTTACAAGAAATTGCAAGGTAGACGAATATAGAGGTAGGTCTTGAATCAATGCATTAAAACTTTTAATCTATTGCTTATTAATAGTTATTATTGTTTTGGAATTTGTTTTATCTTTTAACATAGTGATTATAATCTACACTTTTAAACTAAAAGTTTGTCTATATATTGATTGGAATTGCAAAAATTACGGATATATTTTTATTTCATACATTACAAAAACCAAAACCGATTTTTGACTATTCTCTTGTCTATTTGTCTACCTAGGCATGGCTCATGTTTGCCATTTTTAGGTGCAAATAAAATTAGACAAGTTTTGTATAGCATTTAATTTTTGTATAGTGGTATGCGCTGATGGATAATTGATTTGCCTATATTGATAGAAGATGGTATTTAATGTAGCAGATATTTAATTTAATTATTTTGCAGGTAATGTTTATGCAAACGAGTGGTTGTTACACTGCATGCTATGCCCCCTCAATCTTTACTAAGGTATGTTAAGTTTACTTAGCTTGCTTACAAAATAGTTAATTACCATACCTGATAAAAAAAATTATAAATAAAAGGAGTCATGTAATAAATCTTCAAACTGTGATTTGCAGGGTATTAAATATTAATAATTTAATGAATGATATAGTATGTAATCTTGATTAGTATTTTTGAAAAACAAAGCTATTTAGGCATTTCATGTTATTGCTTGCCAAGAGAGGCAATGCTGATCGAGCATTCCTGACGCTATTCACAATTTGCCTCCGTAAAGTCCTGGCGGTGCTTGAATCCTGTGATCTTAATTTTTTTTCTGTAGGTTTGAATTAATATTTGATTAAAAATAGGTTTTCAGTCAGTTTTAAAATTAGGATCTTTTGTCGTAAAAAGGTCTTACAACTCGGAATGTATGAGAGCCAGTTCGGTATGGTAGCTATATACTTAATTTGAAAAATACAACAGATATCTAAAAGCAAATAGAATTTATGGATAGAGATCTTTATGCAACAAGGGAGGGGCTCATCGTATGATTTGACTGATTTCACAACTTTTACAAAAAATAATTTCTGATCCTGCCGTTTTATGGTGCTCATTTGAAAGTTCTTGACATGTGGATTCGAAATAATAACCATTTATTGTGAGTATAGTGATACTTAAATGGCATTTTGAGCATGTTTTTGGAAAAAATGTCATAACATTTTACAATTTCAATGAATATGAAGAGAAAATTTAATGTAAATCAATAAAAACTTCTACTGGATAAAGGGCACTTCAAGGCGAATCCTTCATGCAAAACAAAGTTATCTCTACAAAGAATACAAAATTTACGAGCTTGGGCTAAAAATCGGCATGTCAATGCATATCAATGTACAGGTGATCTTCTTGAGGGAACTTCGAGTCTAGCAACTCAGCTCAGCTTTTTTATGGACATTTTTCTTCAAAAGTAAATCAACTTTTTTTTTTTTTTAATTTAGGCTTCTTAAACCGTTCAAACTCTCAGAATCTATTGTTAGTATATAAATAAAGTAAACTGCCGACAGAATTTGTTTAATTTCAATTTTGGCTGTGTCAAGTCATTAATTTTAATACCGATTATTTTTTTCACAAATCAAGACAACCACTTTATTTTGATTATAACTTTGTTAGTTTTTACGCTAACGACTTTCGCCAGTAGTCAATTTTAAGGTCTATTTAAGTACTTTAAAAAGTGTTATATAATTTTTCATCGTAAAACCTTTCATTTTTCCGATACTTGACATGGAAGGTTTTGATTTTAACTATCTTCAAAGTCGACTTCAACTCCAGGGATTCATAACTTCGGTTCTATACTACCTCCAAAAGAAATTAAAAAGCAATCTCTTTGTTATTTAATTACCTTTATTTTTGACTGACTTTTTTTAAAAAATTTTAGTTTTTGAGATATTAGCACAAAACCGCTCAAAAACATGCATATTTTGAGCTATTTTTAAGCGCCATATATCTACAAGTATTGACTGTACAAAAAAATTCTTATAGAACATTTTTTGTTTAGAATTTGTCCCTGCATTGAATCTTGAACTTATTCTTTGTGAATAAAATTCCACCCCCGAGAAGGGGTGGCATTCATCCCTAGGGTAAAAGCACACATCAGCATAACTTTTGTTTCTTGGGCTAGTCCCTAGCTAGAGTTCAAATTTCACATCAATCTATCTCATCTGAAAAAATTGGGAGCCAAAATGTTTCATTGACTGGACTAAAGTATGTAACTTGTGCAAGAACAGATTATTATACCACAAGACTTGTAAAATCTAAGACGATTTATGTTGTAGGTTCGCTAGCAGAAATACCCTGAAAACATGTGATGATGCGGTACAGTTTTGCTTGCATAAGTTTAGCAAGAGTAAAAGTAAAGGATATTCTGAATTCTGAAGTGCAAGAATTGAAAGGATAACTTAATGATATACTATAAAATCTCCTTTATTCTCTTAACTCCCTGTTAAACGTGTAACACTTTTTTTTGTAACGCTTTCCGAGGTTATATGCCATAGCCAAGACATAAGACATGAACATGTCAAAATCAAAAGGATTATCTTCAGAATTAATACGGTTATACGTTTTTTAATCAACCTCCAGGAGGAATTGATAAACCCTCATGGTTATCCATATCCATGCATGATTCTGAAGAGGATAATTTCCTGTTTGTTAAGTATTCCTTCTGCGTAGATGGGCGTTAGGTTAAAACTTTTGAGAACCATAGGTTAACGTTTATCTCTTCATGGGTTGTACCAAGGAGTACAGTATATGAGCATACTTATTGACACACCTTCAAAGATAAACTCAAAGGCATCCTAATTAAACTAATTTCCATAATGGGATTGATGGGTGATCCAAAAGGGGATAAGTCACTAAAACATTACTTTATTTATTATTATTATTTTTTTTTTTTTTTAAATAGTAAGTCTCCTTTTATACACATACTAGCCGTTATGCCCGTGACAACGGGCAGAATAAAATATAGTCAAAAAAGAGATAATTAAAATATTTAAATAGATATTTACTGTTTAAATAGTAAGTTTTATACTCTTAGCTTCAGTTCAAGGGTGTGGCTCAGAGGTAGAGCATTTGCTTCATAATCTGAAGGTCACTGGTTCAATCCCAGCTTATAGCGCATCAATTTTTATGGTCATAAATCATTTAGAGGTGAGTCGTCGCCCGTCGGGACACTACTTGATTATATAAAAGATTGCTGCAACATTGAGAGAATGTGTGTGTGGAAAAATGGATTTTGGGTCGAAAATTCAAACTAACTATCGACTTTACTTCAACATATACATATTGATGTTCCTCTAGAAGAGTTTGACAGCACATATGATAAAATAATATTACCTAATAATGAATCAACTAATGTTCAAAATAATGTTAATGATGATTTTAATTTGGGAGAATATCACCATAAAAAGTCATAAAAGAGAGTTAGGTTGAATGGTGACTAGGCCTATTGAGTATATAAGGTTTGTTCCAACTACACTTCAAACTAGTTTGAAACTGTCCGACTCATGCCCATCGGACTAAAATTGAACTCCTGTTGCTAATGCACATGCGTCAGACAGTTTCAAACTAGTTTGAAGTGTTGTTGGAACAAAACTATAGTATAATATTGCAAGGTAGTAAAGGCTGGAACTCTTGGACTCTGCCTAGGGCCTAGAGGAACATCGATATATGGCAAAGAAAAATCAATAACTATTTTGAAACTTCGACCCACAATACATTTTTTTCATGCAAACTCCCTCGGGATTCCAATAGTACCTAACCTTAGTATACAAACCTGAAAGTCTGTTGTGAGAAGCAAAATTTGTACGTACTTCCCACTCAACTTGGAAATGAAGCTTGCTTAGAATGAAACCTCAGAACTTTTAGTGCTGTTGTGTAGAAGAAAAAATAGAGGACAAAACAAAATATACAGTACTGGGTACAAACCTATTCACGGATCCAGATTGATTTCTTGGATGTTTCAACTTATACATTTTTTCATAGACTTCTTACTTTAAATTAATTTAATTAATTAAGTAGGGGATTTTTGAGACAAAAAGGTATGAGGTGATAAGAGACAGTCTTGTCTATCATGAACGCACCTCTGTCATAGCTTTCATTTAGGTATTGAACAGTCTGTTAAAAAAAAAATTGGAGGCTGTCTGCTGAGATTAGACACTTTTGTCTGGCGCTGGCGCATGTCTTGACTTATGGAGTGCCCACCTCCATTTACATCACTGTATAGACTGGAAAAAAAGTCCATAGTGAGCGGGATCTTGCAGTATATGAACCAGGTCATTTTTCAAGCCATTGGAATGGCTATGTTTGAAATTAGGTACTTCTTTAGATTGTTACTCCACTATGTGGTTTTAGAATATAAATGACTAACTAAATAACTATTAGGACAAAGTGATGTTAAGTCCAATGTACTTTGGGATAAAGAATATCACACTTTTGTTAAAGTAACACACTCTTGGGGAGTAACATTCTAGTAATATTCTAAAGAAGAATATTCTGTACACCTTCTATAGATTGCTACTCCCCTCTGTTTTCTTTATAAAGGGAGTAACAATCTATAGAAGTGCCTGAAATTAAACTAAAAATAAAAAAAATGATATATTCTTATCCATATACACCTTTTACCACTGAACATTTTATCTTTGGTAGTTCGTATTGTCCTGCTCTCCTCAAAACATCTGCTTTTCTTATATTTAAACTTATAGATATATGTCATCAATCTGTTATATAGATGTTTATATCTATACAGTATAACAGTTAATGTATAATTTAAAGTTAGGCAGTGTAGTAGTCACTCATCAGATCAGTGTAAAATTATACTCGTAAAACAGATTTTTCTATCTCGGTAACAAAAATAATGGTTTCAAACAAAATTTTCAAAGTAGGGATTAACACAGCCTTAACTACTTCCAAACTACAAGTAGACACTGAGTTGCCAAAAAAAAAAAAATATTATATACTACTAACGCTTACTAAGTAAAATAAGAAGGTAATTGTACTAGTGTATTGGTTCTGAGAATATCAGTCTCTCATTTTATGATTAAGTTGTTGATATTTTTGTAGCGTTTTCACGAGTATCTTGTACTTGTTTTTTGGTTTTGAGAAATTTGTGTGTTCTTCAAATGTATATTATTATGTATATGTAATTAGAATCAGAAGAAGATTAAGGAAGGCAATTCCATAATACATAATTTATCATGTAGATTATAGAATATGTTCAACCCCAATGATTTAAAGTCTTAAAATGGAGGATAAATTAAAAAGTCATTGGATATAGGCATATTAAACAAACAAATAACTGGTATAAACAAATAAATAAATATGTATTGTTTAACACAAAAATCAAATGAAAAATCTTATAATTACATAATTTTTTATTTATCCAACAAACTTATTTGTATAAAAATATAATGATTCCAGCATTAATTAATATTCTAATAAGAAAAATATAATACACAATAATATTGTTTAATTTCTACACTATTATATAAGAAGGAAGTCAATGGATTTCAAAAAATTTTATATTTATAATAAATATTAAATAAATAACGAAGGATGTCTCAACAAAAAGAAAAATGGAAGACTTCGTAATGCCGAAGGTTTATAAATTAAACGTTTTAAGGACGAAATTTGTGCGTAAATCGTTTTTATATCATGTATTCTGGTCAATAGCCTGTGTAGACTTTGACTTTCTGGAAAATTTTGGAAATCTCAACTTGTTTCTCTTGGAGACTTTATCAAATGAACCCAAATCGTCAGTAGCAGTAGAATTTGAGTCAGTGGAATACGCCTCGTCGTCAAGTAAAAAAAGTTCAGATTTGGAGCTAGATGAGCTCCTTTTTTGTCGACTGATATGTCCATGCGATAGAGACAAATCTGATGAAGACCCATGAACACCTCTGCTGATGCTTACGACCTAAACAATAACAAATCAAAAATTTAGAAAATCAATAATAATCAGAATTTGTACAAACAATCACCAACTCTGGCGTAAATAGTACATTACATGTCTAGTGCGGAAAGTAGCATTTTGCATGCGAGTAAAAGAGTTAACACCCGAGCAACATCAAGGGTAGTAAAGCCACACGAGCAAAGCAACATGTAGTTTTCGCAAGAGTTGCGTACCGTACTTTATCTACGATTGTTGGATTTTAATAATAAATACAGAAAAAAAATTAATAAAACTTCCTGAATGTAAGCTCGTATTTCTCTTTTGATAAAGATGACATTAATTCATTAGTTGTATTTTGCAATGAATACAAGAAGTATGTATAGAATCACTTTCAACGCATGTAATCAGGGATATAATGTTTGTATTTCGTATCAATCGTAGATATAAGTTTAAAGCTCCCCCACAATCAATAAATTATTATTTCAGCAAATTTTTAAAGTTATACAAAAGAAAAGAAGAAGTTAAAATAACTTTTGTAGGCTTTTTAAAAAAATAAAGGCTTCAAAAATGTCATAATCCAAGGACAAACATTTTCTCCAAGATGTACTTTTATAAAAACAGATGTATGTCACTCACTTCATGTTCTAAAGACTCTCCGTTATCGTGGCTCTGAGACCTATTGAGAACTTCAGTTGATTCTTTTATTGGAGTAAAAGTTCTCTTCGACTTAATGGAAGTATCGTCCCTGCAATAGTAAAAAAAAACACCAATAAACATGTAAAATATCAAAAATATTTAATTTAAACTACAGTAAAACCTCACTTACACAACCCTCAATAACATGAAAGCCTCAATTGCATGTGCAATTTTCAAATCCCCTTGAGATTGCCATAACACATAATGTTAAATTAACCTCTATAACGCGACTATTATTATCAAAACAACCTCAATAACACGGATTTTTTTCCAATTCACAACATAACTCAGAACCTCTATAACAAGTTGTTTTGAGAAATCAATCTCTATAGCGCGACTCTATACAGGATTGAACAAGTCTAGACTTGATAACCCATTAACCTTGATAACACGACCCTCAACAAAATGGACATCTCAATAACAAGACTGTTTCCCATATCCCCTTGAGACACTTCTTATCAAGGCTCTACTGTCTACTGTGTTTAATTTAAATTATAATGCACTCTTCTTTTATGTATGTATATAAATCTATGGTATTGTCGAATAAGAAATTTACGTTAAGTGACAGATTTATATTAAATTTAAGATGAAATATTCTAATATCTTTACAAACTTACGCTTCGCTTCCTCCAAGAGTAAATTCAACGTTCGTAGATACACTTTCATCATCATCTCCGTCCATCTTTTCACTTTCGGAAGAATCGGCACAGACACTGCTAGAAGCAGCTATATCGAATCCGTGATCTAAAACATAAAAAAAAAGTTCCGAGTATTATAACTCCCGTAATAATCCGAAGTAATATCTTTAGAAACTTCTTTAAATGGTTACTCCCCTTACAAAAACAACAGAGAGGAGTAACACTCTAAATAAGGTGTAAGGAATGTTCTTCTTTAGACTGTTACTCCCCTTATAAAAACTAAAGTGTGATATTCCTTTGACCCAAAGTACATTGAAATTAACATCCCTATGTTATAATAGTTATTTAGTCAGTCATTTATATCCTAAAAAAAACATAGGGGAGTAACAATCTAAAGAAGTACCATATTTTAAATATAGAATATTTTCTTCCAATTTTCATTCTGATTAATAATTTTATAAACCAAACTAGATTTTCACTATTTAAATCTAGCACTATTTTGATAAATAGGTATTGTTGTTCTTATTCACTGCAATGCATAAATAATTTAAACAAATAATTTACTTAAAATCTTTAAAACCCTCCTACTTTTTCTCAAATGAACTTAATTAACATTATTTCTTAATAAGTTTATACCATCCTTCTTGACTCATAGCTTCTTTCAAATTTCAACTTTATAACCAAATCAACTCCTGAGAGGAAACTTATTTCTTATAAACAAAAGAAATAACAAACTTTTACTTAATATAAACTGAAACGAATATTTAATCATATAAGATATCCTTAATACAAGATTGCACACAACACTATTGGCTAAAAATATTGCACTATATTAAATGTAAACAACAAGATTTAGCATAATCCTCTCTCCTTTTCTCTCTATTTATTATTTGTCACAAACCTACCATACAAGAAGGCAAAATTGATGTAAAGGTAAGTTAGAAGTCTTGTGAAAGCTATAGGGATGGGGGATGGTTATTGACACAAGGAATTCAGTAACTAATGATGATCCAAAAAAATATGACCGAAAAGGGTTGAAAAACTTATCGTAAAAGAATTAATAGTATGAAAAACAAAATCTGACAGCAAAAACTGTTACTGTTTTACTTTAGAAGTGAAATAAAATTGATTATAAAGAGATTTATAAATTAAAAAAAACAAAAACGGATAGCTTGCAAATTATAGAACACAGTGATATAAAAGCTAAATTAGATAAAAACAAAAATTATGCCGATAAAAAAAAGTCAAACCAAAGAAAAATGCTGCAAATGTTTAGTGTGTATAGAGTAATCTTGATAAAAAAAACTGGTAATTAAAGTAAAAAGGATGGTAATAAAAGAAATTCAAGCAGATGGGGGAAAAATAAATAATTATCAGGAAAATAAAATAAAAAGAATTAATGTAATAAATTACAAAAATATTTAAGATAAGTAAGATTATGGAATTGATTAATTCGGGAAATAATGTTGAAATAAAACAATGTGATCATAATACATAAAAGGAAGAGCAATTAACTAATTTGGAATTTTGGAAATTAAGTTAAAAAGAAAGAGAACGGAGAAAATTTAATAACTGCAGTGACATGTATGGATCATTAACTCCAAATAAAGTTTTGAATTTAGATTTAATTTAAGGAATGTGAGATGCGAAACACAATCTAGAAGAAATATAGATAGACTGAAAGTGGCCCATAAATGGATGTGGAAAATATGAGGATATAGAAGATGAGCAATAAATGGTTAAGAGGAAGGACTACACTAGAAGACTGGTAGATGGAATAGAGAAAGATCGGTAATTTAGTAAAGTTTAAGATTGAAAACAATCAATAAAGAACTTATACAAATTAAAGAATTTATTAAAAAGTACTGGTGTAGAAATCTCACACATGACTTCCATGAAATGTTGTGGTGTCAATACATGAGCAAGAGAGAATTCAGTATAAACTACATCGTACAAACAGCTAATGTCAATTACAGTTTTGCAACAAAGAAAACACTAAAATGCCAATATCTCTCAAACAAATGCCAACAAATCTTTCTAAAAAATGCCGCAAACTGCATCTCAATACGATGTATTGAAGCAATGTTATAAAGGTTTAAACTTCCGAACGAATGTACGCACAGACATACATGTATGTGAAACGGATTTTAATGATATGCCCGGGTTCGTAAGACCCCTCCTTCACAGAGATCTTGGAATCACGTTTTGGAGAACCATACTTCCATTTTCATGGAAGTAAAAAGAAACAGACAAAACTAAATGTGATAAACGCTAAGAATCTACTAAGACACGAAAGGCTATAGAAATATACCAAAAGAAGAGGATAAGGATAATAAATGAGTGATAGCAAAAAGAATAATTATTTAATGAAAAAATATATTAATTTCGTATTTATAATTAGTTTACTCACAACTATCATAACACACGACTAAATTGTAAAATAATTGTTAAATATATTTATCACTTTAAAATTAAAACGAACAAAATAATAAGTAATTGGGTTAAAAAAACAACCACAACAAAAAAATGTTTTTAGTGAAATATTTAGTAAATACCTATATGATATATGAGCCAATGTTATACTGTGTGATTTTTATGTCTATTCTTAAGTTAATAGAAGCTGATCTCACTATCTAAAAATATAATATATTTTTTTAGGACTACCTAATACTAAACATAAATGTATATTTCATTAATATTTATTATTAATGTATCTCAAGTATTATGACATTTCATTTTAATGAAAAATGTAACAGGTTTTTCTTTACAGCAGATGATGTTAAAAGTATTAATGTTGTATAATTGAAGTGTTGTTTTTTTGGTACTTCTTTAGAGTGTTACTCCCCTATGTGTTTTAAGAATATAAATGACTTTAACAAAATAACTATTAAGAAAAAATTATGTTTAGTCCAATGTACTTTGGGACAAAGGAATATAACACTGCTGTTTTTATAAGAGGAGTAACAGACTAAAGAAGAATATTCAGTACACCTTCTTTAGATTGTCACTCCCCTCTGTTTTCTTTATAAGGGGAGTAAAAATCTAAAGAAGTGCCGTTTTTTTTTTTTTTTTTGGTAAGTAACATTAATTCTTTTTTTTAAAAAAGTGGATTTATGAAATTTTACTAAAGTAGCATGTGTACTTAACGACAAAAATTCTGGAAATGTAGAGGTTCAATTTGCTTAAAAAGTTCCTTAAATTACAGTAAAACAACTTAAATTATTAACTGTAATAATCTTAAAAAAATAAAATAAAATAAAACAATTAGTTTCACAAAAAAAGGGAATCTCAGAAAATGAAAAACGGCATGCAAATTCAAATTAATCAGATGAAATTGGTGAGAAGCAAGAATTTATGCATCAATAATAAAATAATACCTGACATAAAAATACTGTTATCATCATCCAAATCATCATGACTACTTGTCCTTCCTAAAAATAACACATAAGTCATTTGTAAACATACTTTTGTTCACACGTTTTAATTAAAAAAACACTTAACAGAGAAAAAAAGTTATAAAGTTTCTCAAAAAATATATAAAAAAAAAACTTTTGTAAGCCAGGGATGAGTAAAATTAATACAGTAAAACACCACTTAATCAAGTGGTTAAGATTATTGGTTACGTAAATTTTACGGTAATTTCTAATTTACTTTTTTTAATTTACGTTTTTACGGTAATTTCTTGTCTGTACAATATTAAAGTAAAATATGTTAAATTGACTCTCAGCTTAAGTTGACTACATATCTGGATATTCCTCCTAGTAAATGCTTTCTGCATTAAGTGTCCACCTGGCACTTCTATAGATTACATTAATCGAATCCAATCATAAGAAATCATCTTGGGTAAAGTTGCCAAGGTAAAAAAAATCATAACCATAAATAAATATAAAAAGAAATAAAATATTTACTTGTTAGGTGAAAGAAGTTATATAATTAATCTTAGTGTAATAATTATATTAAGGGTTGTTCATCTTCTCTTACTTGTCTTCTCTTGAATTTCTTCTGTAATCTAGAGTATTAATATGATATGATTTTTTTTTCGAAAGAAGAGAGTAAAGAGTATATGATGTGAAATATGAACTTTTAAATGATTTTATGAGAGGGATAAAATTTAGGATTGCCTAGGTCTTTATAAAGAAGAAATAAGCTTTGAAGTGTTCTCAAAAACTGAAGCTACATTATCATGTAGGTTGAGGTAGCGTATATCATCAGAAATGGAAAAACCCAACAAATATAATGCGTATATAATTAAAATTTTTCCCTGTTTATTGATAAAAATCGCATTATTTATGGATACTTGTTCATTTCATACTCTCTCGAAAAACCAGATACGCTACATCGAAGCCCAGTTAATCTACGACAGATACATACGACCAAAGATTCGTAAAATTGACCTGTATACAGCCATGTCTCAAATAGAGGACTGAAGATAGAAAATGTATGAAGAGAAAAACTTATGAAATGAAGAAGTATCCATAATTGGTGCATTTTTTATCAATCTAGAGAAAATACTTTAATTATATGTGCCACTTTTTTTAATTTCTATACATGATGATATACGCTACCTCAACCGATTAAAATTTATTCAAAAACAAACATCAGACTCTATCAATTCAACTATCTTTCAAAATGTATCTAATCTTATAAAGAATATCCTTTAATAATTTCAAACACCGTACTGCGCATCTGATAATGTCTGATAATGCTTTCCATTATACCGATTAGGCAAATTCAATCAAATCTTCTTCAAATATGTCCTTATAAATTCATTCTAATCCATAATTACTAATTAAATGCTACCTACATCAATCCACCTCACTAATTCAACTTTTTACTGTATTTAAGTTGAAATTTCCATTATATTTAACATTAATTTACAATGAGCAAGTCATTAAAATGTTTTTAACACGATAACAACAATATAAAATAACAAAATAAAATAAAAAAGTGAAGAGATCTTATTATTTAATGTTTGTAGGATTTCAACTAAGGGTTTCAATAGTGCATCGTCTACCATCTTATGAAGCTCAATTTTGTTAATGTTAGTGAACAGCAAGAGATCTGTTAAAAATCTTAAAATCCTTTATGTACCACTAAAAGCAGAGTTTCCCAAACTTTTATAGCTTGTGGCACACTATACATAAAAAGCCAATAGCCTATGCTGGGCCTATAAAAGCCATCTTGGGCCCCATGGATATAGATTTACTAGGCCCCTCACTTAGCAAGGGGTCTAAGAAGTATCAAATACCCCAAATTTTTGAAAATTGCATGTCCGAAAATCACATTTTACGCCATTTTGGCTTACCCATAATACATAGTTACCATGATTTTTATAGAAGCCCTTATTAAAAGGTTAATAAATACTTGATACCATGGCACTTATTATTTAACTGACACTTTTTTTTCAATACTTCTTCTGCACCTTGATCATTTCAGTTTTTCACTTTTAACTTCAAGTTTACAATTTTTGTTACTTTCCTATTTAGTTATTTTAGGCAACAGTGCTTTAATGGCCAATTTAGTTATTGCAGGATGCTTGCTGTTTTTCTACAGACAGCCAAAAATGCTACTTTGACTCAGTCTCTGCGTCCTGTACCAGTTTTTTTTAACACTAATTTAGGCCACAGACATTTTTTTTTATCACTTAATTCCTCTTGTGTACTTAGGACTACATTGTCATCCAAATCATTAAAAAGAATTTTAACCCAATCAAATGCAGATGTGTCAAGAGATAGAAAATATTTTGCAATGTTTCACTCAACAGTTCTAAACTGTTCGCAACCATCTCTCGAACAGTTTGATCAACTATTTTTCAGTTCCAAATTATAAGTTTGTCAGTAGAAGTGAGTAAATTTTTACATTTTCCTTGCAACGTGTGCCTAGTGTTCTTCAACAGACAGGCATTATTTTGTTCCGAATAGTTTGGATTTTATTATTTTTTTATTCTGGATCTTGCGGTACACTCGGCTGGCCTTGCGGCACACAGTTTGGGAAACCCAGTTATAAAGGATGGTTTACCAGCAAAGGATGGTTCAGAGTATAGTAAGATATTAAAGATATTTAAGATATTAAATTAGTAAGATATATAAGACTAAGTGGCTGGCCACAGCACGGAAACAGGTTAAGAATAATTCATCCTTTATTCATAATTTAATAATTTAGTAACTACTGATGTTAATACTACTATTAAAAAAAATAATACCTTTCAAACCGATTCCTCGCCCATTAGGAGTTTTATACAAAATAGATTCAAGTACGGTTAGCCCACTATTATTAATAATATTAAAGCCACAAATCATCTCAATTTGCTTCCAACGATGAACTCTTTCTGCTAATTCGTGAGTCACTTCACTGAGGGCTGTTCTAAAAACCAAAACAAACAATACATTTTAACATTATTAGGCACAATAAATATTACACGAATCTATATTAAAAGTACATACAGTAGAACCTCGATAAGAAGTGTCTCAAGGGGATTAGGGAAACAGTCTTTTTATTGAGGTGCTCTTTTTGTTAAGGGTCGTGTTATCAAGGTTATTTTGGCTATCAGTCGTGTTATAGAGGTTAAATAGAATGTTGGGAGGGGGGTGGAGTGGGGTTTTCAAGTCTAGACTTGTTCAAGGTTGACCCATTCCTGTATAGAGTCGTGTTATGGAGGTTGATTTCTCAAAACGACTTGTTATAAAGGTTCTGAGTTGTGAGGTTACATTGCGAATTGGAAAAAATCTGTGTTATTGAGGTAGTTTGGATAGTTGTCGTGTTATAGAGGCTAATTTACCATTATGTGTTATGGCAATCTCAAGGGTATTTAAAATTGTACTTGTAATTGAGGTTTTCGTGTTATTGAGGGTCCTGTAAGCAAGGTTCTACTGTAGTAGAAAACAGAAAATTCAAAGAGTATAAATCAATTTCTGATCTAAAATACCACAAATATTTTTCATGAGCATCCTTATTACTCATTCTTTTAAAATGTTTATGGCAAAATCCATCTTTTTAATGAGACAAAATAATAATTCCCCAATAGTTATTTATTGCTCCGAGACATGGAATCTTCTCAATAAGGAAAAGAAGAGCTTAATTTGACGGGAACGGAAGATACTAAGTAAGATCTATTGAACATCATAAAAGCAGGTAAGATTTGCTTGCTCTCGGAATCCCGAAGATACTAATGGATAGGCCCTTGCAGGTGGGAGGAGAAAAGGAAGACCCAGAATGAGTTGCCAATAAGTGACTTTAAGTTATGCTGAGACCATTTTTGTAGATATTTTTTATACAAGGTTATTAATTTATAACTTATCAGTGGAAAGCAATTCTTCACAGTACATGAGCATGCTTTTTATTATGAATATATACTTTATTATACATATATATTATACTTTACTTTATCACACATATATATTATACTTTACTTTATCACATAGAAAATATAACATTATATGATTATTTCAATAAAAATAAAATAAATAACAAACCTCGCTTCTATAATACTTCGGTCAACTTCATCTATTGATTTCCCATGAGTAGAAACAAATGCACCGACTAAACTAGACCTTTTCTTTCTTAATTTTTCACACTGAAAAATAAAAAAAAATAAATTAATTAATTAATTATCAGTTCAATTTAATTTAGAGGCCCGTGGTTCAAATCCCGGTGCTGGAGTCTATTTTTCTCTGTATGTTTCCCGTAGTTAAAAATAATTATAATTTGATTTAAATTAAAATTTAATCATTCCGTAGTATGAATACTACTAAAAATGTAAAAATGGATTTAATTATATATAAAAATGTATTAGATAATGGGGATTTTCTGTTAAGAAATGTAGCAATAAGTAAGAAAGATTCTACAGCGTAGGTTTTTCTAACTCAACCTGATCTTAAAAAAATATAATTTAAGAGTAAATTAGATCACTTTGAGAGCCCTTAAATAGGAAACTATTTTGATATACACATTAAAAGATTCAATTATTATTTTAAAATGTTACTAATAGTGAATTAAATTTAGATTATATGTTCTTTAACGCTATATGTTCATCTAGAATAGATTAATAAGCCTTTAGTTTCTTTTATTGTTATTATAAGATAGATATTGTTAAATAGTTAGGGTAAATTACAATAAGGATTATACAGACATTTATATTCAGACTGTGTGCAAGCTTTACTTGTTACTTTATGATAAAGGAGATATAATTAACGAAAGTTTTATCTTGGTTTGTAAGGAACATTAAAATTAATCAGGAGTTATTTATCTTTCGTTGTACAACTAATTCCTTAGTTGCGTCTTGTTTGTCTCTACTCTAAACAAAATGTAAATTTAACTTGCTGACAAAATGCAATAGTAGATAATTAACTTTTTTTTTACAAATATAGAAATATTTCATTCATAAAGATAAAAAAAATTATTATGAAGAACATGTGCAGGGAAGTAAAGCTGACGTTATAAGTAATTATTAAGAGTACACAAAGGAAAGAAGTACTCCTGCAGAGACAGACTAATTTGATTTATGTCGACCAGAAATTAAAAAGCAGTGCCACTAGTTAAAGCTGACAAAAATAGAATCTTCATCATATAAATGAACGGTAACGTGCAAGTAATTGTCTGGTTATATAATGCAAATTTTACCATAATCTCAATTAAGAAAATGTTGAGAGTTCCATCTCCTCATAGGCCACTTTGTTTTATTTAGTCTATAACTAATTAAAAGAGAACACCACAAAAGATTTCATGAGACTTAATTTGATTCATAACTACTATGTATTGGATGCCGCAGCGCGGATGACCACATTCTAAATGGTCACCATATGCTTAATACTAGAGGTAGATCGATAGAAAGCACATTTTCAAGCAAAATTGTGGAAGTTTACTGGAGATAATGTTCAATAAATGAAGCCTTGTCGATCTACACATTCTTAGAGACTCTCAGCAAAGTTGCGCATCACATTCTCTAACATCTCGTCAGGGAATCCGATTTTTCATCCCCTATTCAAAGGATAACGAAATAGATACTGTCCACATATGGTTCCAACAAGCCGGAGTCACTTTACACACAAGTGTTCATGGATCGCTTGCATCAAATTTTTCTTGGTCGTGTGAATAAAGTGAATTTGGAAATCGAGAAGGACATCATCTGTTGGATATTATTTACCACACTTAAAAATTTAACTTATGTCCAGTAAACTTCCACATTTTTGCTATAAAATTTGCTTTATTTCAATCTCCTGTCTCTAGTATTAAGCACATGGTAACAATTTAAAATGTGATCATCCATGCTGCGCCATCCTGTATATTGACAAGTAAAATTAAGGAATTGCTAAACAGCCACTTACTGCTTCTCTAGCAGATTGCAGTTGCTTCTCGGCAGCAACCTTTTTCTTTAAATACGACTTATTTTCTAGCTCATGAGACAACTGAAGCCATTGTTGAAGTCCAACAGGTGGGGACCAACATCTGTCTTCCAACTCACCTTCAGCCCTCAGTAATTCATTCCGAAGCATCTGGAAAAAAATTACAAATTGCTTAAAAATAAATTAAAAAATCACTGACATAACAGAGAGTGTGTAAGTAAACACATTGTCCCAATATAAATGAAATGAAAATTAATGGCATTTTATAACTAGAAGATGATAGGAGGTAAAAAATACACATTGTCGAAAAAGAACACAAATCTCTGCATTCAAACTTTTAAGGAACCTTAACTCTGCTGAAAATCAGTGTGTATGGTGTGTAGTGAAAGTCAGTGTGAATAGGGTTCAATAGGAAAGAACGGCAGGATTGTAATCCCATTCTCTCCATTCTTGTAAACTGATAAGCTTCATGTGGATAGGATAGTGATATTCCTTTCATTGTGTTTATGGCATCAAACGAAGGGATTGTAGTCACACGACAAGCCTGCAGGATGGAATGGGCAGATCGTCTTACAGGAAAGAGTGCAGGAAAGTGGTTGTGTGGATGGTAATGAACATGATTATCAATCATGCCGTGCTTTCCTTCACGATCCTGAAAAAGGAAAGACTGTCGGGAAAGAACGACAGTGAATGGGGCGCTAATGGTAATGATATGGTTAATTTCTTTATATTTTTAAATAATTTGACTCTGGTGTAAGAGTGAATTTGGTTGCAAGTTAGGTTTATACAAATTTCCATCAAAGGCCATCAAAAATTTACATGTTATTGATAGTAAAATTTTAAAATTGTTAGATTACATTCGACCGAAGATCAAACTCTAATGAAGGCCATTACGTACAGAGAGCTTGATCACAAATACATATCAAAATTAAAATCTAAGATATTAAAACTCGAGTACCGGATTTGCGTACTCGTAACTCAACCTGAACCCAAGGTCCAACACACCATATCTAAGTGGTGAGTTTGAATCCCAGTTAGGGGATACGTGTTTCACACTGTTGATCAAATTGAGTAGTCAGATCCCCCGCTCTGTACTTTCCTAATGACGTGTTGATTCGTAAACGTTTAAACATTTGTACAATATAATGATACAAACCTCTATTTCTGCTTTCAACTGAGACACTTCCAAGTCTGAAAAAGACGACTTTAGTTCACTAACGTCAGTCGTTTGTTCAAGAAGCCTCTTTTCCAAATTTTGTTTTTCAGTGGTTGCAGATTCTTGCTCTATTCTCGCTTGTTCTAACTCTTTCTAAAAAATATACATAATTAAATTAGAAAAATCATAAATAATACATAATATATTTGTTCATATTACAAGTAACTTTAACAAATTTAATACACAGATTATTGGATCGAACTCCTTCATATAAATTTACACTAGTATTTGTACATTTAGTTATCTTTATTTTATTTTTTTATATAAACATAACATACAGTATATTTTAATTTATAATAAATTAGATTTAGTTGCAGCCATTTTTAAAATAGTGATGAATCTCCCATATTTGTATCAAGTCGATGTATTTACTAAAAATCTGTCATGCATTTTACTTCCGACAAAATTGGAAAAGGCTTTGTCACGTGATTGAAATATTTCTTGTTAATGATATGCAAGGCCCTCTAATAGAATGTGTGACCAAGTTTCTAAAATTTTTGCACTAATCAAGCTTGCTCTAATGCTTTCTAAATATATATAGATATGTTTAAATTAGAAAAATCCATAATTTAATGGATTTTAACGTAAAATAAAAGAACACGAATGGTTAAGTTAAATGATATGGATTAATGTTGACAGAAAATAATAAATGCTCTTCAATTTTTCGTGTTTAATATCGCATCGTATACATATACGGGGTGTGATCAAAAAGTATCCAACCTTAATTTTTATTGGCCAAACAAAGGAAGCTGTGGGGGTGGGACTTAGAGCACAGTTGCAGGCATGCCTAGTGTGAATGCTCAATTTTTTTTTAAGCTTGGCGATTCTCACTTATTAAAACTTGCGGATTGTTTCCATTTGAGAATCGCCAAGCTTAAAAAAAAATGGATGCAGTAACGCTGTTTGACTTGTTTTATTTTTTCAGAAAGAAAAATGCGACGACTCTCACTCACACTGGCTCACTAATTAATATCCTACTGCCTACTGACTCGTGTTGCAGACGTACAAAAAATTGAGCATTCACACTAGGCATGCCTGCTACCGTAGACCAAGCCCCGCCTCCACAGCTTCCTTTGTTTGGCCAATAAAAATTAAGGTCCAATACTCTTTGATCACCCACCTATATTTTATAATCATCTCTTGCTACTAACTTTCTTTAACAGGTTTAGTTTCCTCAAAGTTGTGCTATAGTTTGGTAACATGCAACATATTTGAATAGTCAAAGTCAACATGATTTCAAACTTATGAATATGAGTATTCAAACAAAATATATAACATGCATACTTGTAAATTGGTTAAAGCAAGTTCCGCTTTATGAAGGCTTTCCATGTCTTTCATCATTCTTTTCAAGTGACGTCTATCCCTCTTATTTATTCTATAAGCAAGCCAACATCCAACAAGTGCACTCAGTAAAAGACTTATCAGGATAATGTCTTTAATAAAATGACTAGATTCTGAAAATATACGTAAACAGACAATACATTAATAAACAAAATAAAAGTAAATAATGATAGCATAAGTAATTACATGAATTTAACCCATTGAATGCATTAGGATACACTAAGGTTCCATGCCGTGCTAAGGCTAGTGGTGGTTGGATCCCTAAGGCTGCGGCCACACCGAAGCTACCTCGCTTGAAGCCTAGTGGCTTGGCGAGTCGCCATGTAGAACAGAATGGGCTGTTCGTCTAGTGACTCGCTAGGCGACTCACCTAGTAACCAAGCGCGCGGTGTGGCCGGTCTCATATGTTGTAATAGGTTGGTTCATACGGATTAGTCGCCTGGCAACTCACCAAGCCGCTAGGCTCCTAGTGAGGTAGATCCGGTGTGGCCGTAGCCTAAGTGTGTACTTCTTTAGATTGTTACTCCCCTATGTTGTTTCAGAATATAAATGACTTTGACTAAATAACAATAAAGAAAAAGGGATGTTTAGTCCAATGTACTTATGGACAAAGGAATATCACACTTCTGTTTTATAAGGGGAGTAACAGACTAAATATGAACTTCCCTACACCTTCTTTAGAATGATACCCCCCTCTATTTCTTTATAAGGGGAGTAACAATCTAAAGAAGTGCATTGAATAGGTTAACAGGTTTTAAGTGACAACAGTAACCATACTATCTATGATCGTTCTTGTATACATAATGAATAATGAGTTTAAGGGAATGGTCAACAAAGTTAGGGATATATAGAACCAGCTACTAAGACCAAATTTAATAATATGAACCTGCAAAGCTAGACGAGCTGAGACTGCCTGGAGAGTAGCTAGTGGACCAGCTAGTAACACACAATTAAATTACGACTTCAATTTTAACATTCTGAGCGATTAAAGAGTAAATTAGTGAATAATAAATATTAATTTCAAAGATTACCTATATTTTATTATTATTATATGATAATCAGTTATCAAACTTTTTATGACAGCAAAATATTTATATTGTAAAATGGTCTAGCATTAAAAAAGCCATCAGAAAGAAACGGAACATCTTATCAAATATGGAGGTTATAAATAGTTCAGGCTATTTTAAGCTAAGGTAAAGTCATCAGTAAGGTATATAAATAACAATGGTATGTTCAAGCAAACTAAAGACATATAATACATAAGTACTTCTTTAGATTGTTACTCCCATATGTTTTCTTAGAATATAAATTGGATACAGTACAGTTCTTTGTCGAAATAACTATTAAGACAAAGGGATGTTTAGTCCAATGTACTATGGGACAAAGGAATATCACACTTCTTTTTTTATAAAGAGAGTAGCAGTCTAAAGATGAACATTCTTTGCACCTTCTTTGGATTGTTACTCCCATATGTTTTCTTAGAATATAAATTGGATAAAGTACAGTTCTTTGTCTAAATAAGTATTAAGACAAAGGGATGTTTAGTCCAATGTACTATGGGGCAAAGGAATATCACACTTCTGTTTTTATAAGGAGAGTAGCAGTCTAAAGATAAACATTATTTACACCTTCTTTAGATTGTTACTCCCTTCTGGATTTTTTTATAAGTAGAGTAACAGTCTTAAGAAGTGTCATAATACATAAACTCTAACATTTTGAGAAAGAAATTGAAAAATAAACTTATTACCACACCTTTTGGAGGCCCAAAAAGGACTACGTCCATAGCTTTTAAAGCTATTTTCTGCTTATGAATGGGATCCTTTATTCCAAGTACATTATTGAAATAGTGCATGTTATTAACCGCTAACCTGAAAATTCATCATGGCTGATTATTATTAACATTTTACAAAGCGATATAAACATTTATTAAAAGAATAGGATATCATTATACTAATAAGCGTTACTATACCTTTTAAAATTGACAGTATAACTGTTAAAAAAAAAGTAACAACTCAGAGTCAATTCCAAAGGAGTAATGAATGGGTGAAATCACTTTCGTTACATTTATCTGTCACTGCCTAAGAGGAGTGGACACAAATTATAACAAAACCATGCTAGCTATATTAACTCACTTAAGTGTGTTGATAACCTGAGGTTTCATTTTGGTTACCTCTGGAGTTACCACTTTCTATGTTCATGTGTTTTGTTAATTGTTAATTTTTATCTTTTCAAGTTTTTGTGTCTGTCTATGGATCGACGAGTAAAGGGGTTTTTATTTAATGTATTTTCATTTATTTTTGACAACACCAACTTAGTTTGAGTATATGTGACTAATTCCACCCATAAGGCATGATTATGTCCCGGAGGGGGACAAAATATAACCAGTTTCTAACCACTGTGAGTCGTTAACTCTTACTACTTTTACCCCAATTGACCTACCTAAAAATAAGAATTAAGGTCGTTAGTTATTAATTTACCTTGGTAATGCAGCCCCAGCTACTCCATTCAAAATAAATATAGGGACATATTGGGGCAACCCAACATTTTTAGAGAGCCAATCCGTCGTTTGTTCTACAGTCCAGTTATGAACCTAAATCACAAAAATAAATTTAAGATAAGTTACGAATGTGATACTGACGTTAATTTTCAATAAAATTTAAAAATATTTACTATTAACACTGGGAGACAGACAGAGAATAAAAGTTGGTAGAGCGCTACACTGGAAATGTAGAGGCCTGTGGTTCAAGTCCCGGCGCTGGAGTCTATTTCTCTGTCTGTCTCCCAGTGTTAATAATAATTATAATTTGATTTAAATTAAAATTTAAACTTTCCGTAGTATGAATACTACCAAAAACTTAAAAATATTTACCTCAGAACGAACCCATGCTTCCCACAACTCTTTAACTGAGATATGCATATCATCGTTAAAATGAAATGCTTTCTGTCGTCTTTCAGCTCCACTTTCATACTGCAACTCCTCTCGTAAAAACTGAAAGAAAATACACCATTAAAAATGAGCACGGAGTTAATAGAGTAAATGGTAAATAGTTATTTAACGGCACTTCTTGAGATGGTTACTCTCCTTATAAAAAAAAAAAAAAACAGAGGAGAGTAAAAATCTAAAGAAGGAGTAAGGAATGTTCTTCTTTAGACTGTTACTCCCCTTATAAAAACAGGAAGTGGGATATTCCTTTGTCCCAAAGTACATTGGACTAAACATCCCTTTTTTTAAAATAGTTATTTAGTCAAAGTCATTTTTATTCTAAAACAACGTAGGAGAGTAACAATCTAAAGAAGTACCTATTTAACTATAAGTTCAATCACAAGAAATTTAGGAACAGCGTATTTTCCCTGTTAATTGAAACCGTCTTTGTTGATCAAGATAAATGACAAACTTAAAACTTTTTTTTTTTTATTTTACGTTAAGTCAAATTTTTACTCTATCCTTTAGACAAGCATATGCTAAGTTTTTCAGAATCATTATATGACATTTTAGTTCACTCAAAGAATGAATAACACAGCAAAAAAAGATTAAAAAGTCAATCTTTTCATACATTAAAAATTAAATTAAACTTTCCAAATGCATATAATTCCAAAGAAGGCAAATAATAAAATTAATTCATTATAAAAAAAATGTATAAAATAATTATCTACGAATTAAACCTTAATTAAACATAAATTGAACTCTACATTATGCCCCCTTAATATCAGGGTTAAACTATTACAGGATGAAAAGATCAATCACATTTTTAGTGGGAATAAAACCAAATTATTGTTGAAGTATGGACTTTAATTCTAAGGAGAACTTCTAACAGTTAGTGACAAATGAGATTTAGTGCAGTGACAGTGTGGGAAAGTCAAACAAATGGGGTGGGGAGCCAATGAGAGCTCAGGATTCTGAAGATCCTGAGCTCATTGGCTCCCCACCCCATTGAGTTCAGGATCATCAGAATCCTGAGCTCTCATTGGCTCCCCACCCCATTTAATTGACTTTCCCACACTGTCATTGCACTAAAAATCATTTGTCACAGACTGTAAAACACAACTAATTCCAAAACACACTATTCATCTGTCAGTAATGTACAACAAAGGGATAATTAGCCATGGTTTAGAACCTTTGTTAAAACTATTATGCAAGAAGTTTAATACATGAATCTATCAAACAAGGACAGATAAAATAAAATAGTAGGACACTAAATTAAAGTGCTATATTAAACTAGAATTGCACTTACGTCATCTGATTCCGACAAGTCAACAGCACCGTTTGCATCATCGTCAAGTTGCCTGTGTAAAGATTTAATAGCCTCAAGACCTTGCTTGTCAGTAGCTGACAGAAGTATACAAGTAGCATCTTCACTGCAAACTTCACTCGAAGCTAAAAAATAAATAAATAAAAAATAATCAACAGTTATTTGTTTTCAGAAATTTTGTTTAAAATAGATAAAATTTAGTAAAATAGTTAAAATAATTTAGAGTTTTAAACCACTTGTTGGAACCTAGCAATTAGACCATCTTTTAGGCCCATTTTACTATCCCCGTGGTAGAGAGTTCCAGCCACTTCATACATCATAACTCTCTACATTGTACTGCCGAAGCGAGTATGATGTGATCATTAGTGAGCCATATAAATCAGAGCATCACGGTAAGGGATCGAACCCACGACCTTGTACAGCCCTTGATTCAGTGACGGCCGAGCAGGCGTAATTTAATCTACGCCGGCTCGTAAAATATTAAAGGTAAGTTCCACTTCAAGTTAAAAAACAACTAACCAAGTCTATAGAGCATTTATAAAAGTAACTGAAAGAGATTGGTGTTTTTCAAAGATGAAGGGTAGAGTGAATTCACACCAAAATCCATCCACATACACATATTTTTAAACAACTTCTGTCAAACTATTTCAGAAATTCAGAGCAAAATTCATCATAACTAAAGCTGCCAGCTTGGCTGTGGGGCTAAAGTCACTATTCCCATATGATTGGCCATCAATGAATCGAGGATGGCCCAAGGTTGAGGGTTCAATCCTGTACCAAGGTGCTCTGACTTGATCTATGAATCAAGGATGGCCCAAGGTTGAGGGTTCAATCCTGTGCCGAGGTGCTCTGACTTGCATCTATGAATCAAGGATGACCCAAGGTTGAGGGTTCAATCCTGTGCCGAGGTGCTCTGACTTGATCTATGAATCAAGGATTACCCAAGGTTGAGGGTTCAATCCTGTACCGAGGTGCTCTGACTTGATCTATGAATCAAGGATGACCTAAGGTTGAGGGTTCAATCCTGTACCGAGGTGCTCTGACTTGATCTATGAATCAAGGATGACCTAAGGTTGAGGGTTCAATCCTGTACCGAGGTGCTCTGACTTGATCTATGAATCAAGGATGACCTAAGGTTGAGGGTTCAATCCTGTACCGAGGTGCTCTGACTTGATCTATGAATCAAGGATGACCTAAGGTTGAGGGTTCAATCCTGTACCGAGGTGCTCTGACTTGATCTATGAATCAAGGATGACCTAAGGTTGAGGGTTCAATCCTGTACCGAGGTGCTCTGACTTGATCTATGAATCAAGGATGACCTAAGGTTGAGGGTTCAATCCTGTACCGAGGTGCTCTGACTTGATCTATGAATCAAGGATGACCTAAGGTTGAGGGTTCAATCCTGTACCGAGGTGCTCTGACTTGATCTATGAATCAAGGATGACCTAAGGTTGAGGGTTCAATCCTGTACCGAGGTGCTCTGACTTGATCTATGAATCAAGGATGACCTAAGGTTGAGGGTTCAATCCTGTACCGAGGTGCTCTGACTTGATCTATGAATCAAGGATGACCCAAGGTTGTGGGTTCAATCCTGTACCGAGGTGCTCTGACTTGATCTATGAATCGAGGGCAGAACAAGATAAATCGAACCATCTAAGGGAATGATCCCATGCTGTGGTGCTATTATTTATACCAGAGGGACCCAAAAGTAATGGAAATTAATTTCTCTTTTTGTAAAGTTTTAATAAATATTTTTACTTCACTGCGAAGTGTAACTTTATCACCATAGTGGGCAAACCTTGTACTACAAGTATTGACCTAACACAATTCCTGGTACTTTTGGGTCTCCCCTCGTATATGTGAGTCGAGGGCAGTACAAGATCATGGGCATGACCCTACTCGGATATGGCTCACTAATGATCACACCATACTCAATTTGGTAGTACACTGTACAGTAGCTGGAACTCTCTACCAAGGATAGGCCAATAAATGGCACTATTGTAAGTTTTAAACAAGTGGTTTTGTGTACATACAGTTGCTTTTGATTAATCAATTAAATGTGATATAAGTACTACTAGACTTACATGGTAGTCTTAATATTATCTTGCTTAATACATTTTAATAAATAAATACAAAATTAACAATTAAAAATATTGTCTTAAACAGAAAACGAAATAAATTAAAACAAAATATGTAGAGCCAATAACACTATTAAAACATCGATAGGAGTAGAAGAAGGATGTTTATTTGGAAAATTACATTAAATGGAAAAAACATGAAGAGAAAAAGTATAAGTTAGAGAGGGTTAAGACAAAGTAATTAGCAAATGAGCAATAAGCATATAATAGAATCTAATGGTTCTATACACACATCTCTGAAATATGGAGCATTCAATGATTACAAATATTGACATTAATAATAATGATAACTTATATCGGACAACTTGCATGGTAGTAAAAACTCAAGGTCGAATGGATCTACCTTTTCTCCGAAAGCTTATCTTAATTCTATTTATGTTCTCAAATACATATACTTTTGTCATTTAGAGAAACATTAAATTACACTTGTCAGTTACAAAAAACTATCATTAATCTATCAAACATTAATAATTTTAAGAGGACTATTTCACAACGGAAAAATCAACAGATTATGCCCCGCTTTAGAATTGAAATTCGGTAACTCCTGATCATTCCTCAACATGATACTAATATTATTTTAGATCATAATAATACATGTTTATAAGTATCGATGATCTATGTTTATATGTATTGATATATATGCATTGATATCTGTCCTCTAAATGTATATTATATACTATATCATACGAGCCGTTAACCCCTTGGAAACAGGTTAAATTTTATAGAAAAAAAGTAATTAAAGTAAGTAATTCAAAAGTTTTAAAGTAATTCAAAAGTATTAAAGTAAGTAATTCAAAATTAATTAAAAGTAAGTAATTCAAATTTTCAAATGTATATAATTTTTATGTTTTTGTTAAAACTATGTTATGTTTTTCAAAAGAAGTCACAATCCTTTTTATTATAATGACTAGTTATGCAGTAATCTTGTTAATTTTTTAAATTTAACCTTTCTCGGTAAGATTTTCTGTACTTATTTTAAATTTATTTTATTTTATAATTTTCAATTTATATTTTTGTTATTAGTTTCAATTTAAATTTTTTTTTATTAGTTTCAATTTCTTATATATCCTTATATATTTTTGTAGATCACTGATGAAGCTGAGGCTCCCTGAGCGAAAGCTCTGAT
>KZ651358.1:532467-551452 GCA_001010745.2 Gerris buenoi
TTATTTTATTTTTATTTTTTTTGTTTTTTTTTTGTTTTAGGCAGAAATTAAACGAAGAGTCTAATTAAATACAAATTTATCCAAATAACAACTTCAATAAACCTATAATTAATTATATTATATAAAAATGTTCCCCCTTAGCTTGATAATGTTATGATAAAGAAATAATCATGCAAGGTCAACCTTTTAATAACAAATGTATACATTAGACATTGACATTAGACAGTTAGAAGACAATGTAAATGTTAAAGAATTAAGACAGCTCTACGTGTTAACGTAGCAGAGGAATACTTCTAGAGAGGGAAAAAAATAAAGTTAAATATTGACTGATTTGTTATCTTACAACAGAAGAACTTGTGTAAGAATTCTGTCATATTTTGTGTAATAAATGTATATTATTTTTATATTAATCCTAAGTAATATGAGAAGTACCTAAGTTCCTAATAACAACTGTCAAACTTAACACAGTGTAAACAGAAGAGAAGTCGGAGGGCAAAACATAATACATTTGTTGTACCGTTTTAGCATCCCAGCTGTAGTAAGACTGATAAAGCCAATAATATATTTTGACCTATACAAGTAAAATGTCATATTTAATCGTGTACCAGAACGAATTAGACAAGATTCGAACGAACCTTGAACGCTATTTAATATTACCTTCGAATAATACTTCGACCTTCATCTAATTTCAACAAGCTGAGCTTAGAAGTGATTTAAGAAAGAGACATTTGACAATAAAAGAATCGAACAGGAAACTTACAAGATTCGTATCTGACGGGCTGTGAATATCCGTCTGCCGATGTGTAGATACGGACGGAATCGGCTAGAACACTCGAGTATTCGTTGTGACTTCTCGACGAGCTTCTTAGGTCGTCAATATTCGAACCAAAACAACACATTATGGACAGAAGGATCAAGAGGCTATCACCGCACACGTTCATTTTAGACAATTGTCGACGGACTGTGTCAACCGGAAACAACTGGCAAATACTTAAGACAACGATTGAAACAGACGAAATATAATTTCATAGTTTTAAGGGAATAAACTAACAATGAACTGCTCAAGGTTGACAGTTGAGAAGTATGGTAACCATGTTTGTAACCTTTTCTTTTTTTTCTGACCGAGGAGATTACTAATAAAGAAAAAAAATGTTGGAGCAGGTATTGGAGTTAGGATGGTGAGGCTTGATTTAATCTCTCATGCCGGATTGGTTAAAGCCATATTGGGAGAGGAGGCCCATTAACGAAATTCGAACATTATTATACCAATCTTCGTTACTTAACAACTTTTGGATAGAAAATGTGCTTGAAAGCGAATTATTCTTGTTAACTTTCAACAATGTTAAGAAGTTTATTTGAGTACCATTTTGGCTAATAAGTAGAGGCCGGGGTCTGCTCCTTATGAGGTTAGTTTTTAGGTTATGGCCCCCGGTCTCTACAGATTTACCTAAATTTTCATTAAAATGTTATTTAAGTGTAAAAACAAGTAAGGCGCGCTTCAAGTAAGTATGTGAGGTGATAATCGCCGGTTTCTGTACGACTTAAGTTAAAATGATCAGGTGTAATTGTTGCATATTCTTTTTCTACACTTCTAGACCTTAAAATTGATGTGTAACATGTCATCGTGACTAAAAACTTTTTTTAGTCGCCTGCCATATTGGCCGCCATCTTGAAAATATGATGTGTGTTATTTTAATATTTACATATTCTTTTTCTACACTTTAAGACCTTTCAATTGATGTATAACATTCCATGGTAACTAAGAACTTTTTTTTAGTCACCCGCAATATTGGTCGGGCCGCCATCTTGGAAATATTAAGTGTAGAAACTCCAAAATGTGTCCAGTTGTCTCACACGCCGAGATGCACCTGTGTGCTAAATTTTAAGTACCTAGTTAATGAATTGAAGCAAGCCAACGGACAGACACCAACGGACAGACAAACAGAGCCGTTATATAAGGTTTCTTTTTGTACTTTATACAGAAACCTAAAAATAACAAATATTAAAATGATCATTATTGAAAGGTCTTCTATATAGTGATACACCATTTTGAATTTTGTAAACAGTTAATTATTTATGGATTTTGTGAATATTGATTTCTAAAAAGATTTAACTTTTTTACTCTTTCCCTTAAATTACCTAGTTTAACACAGAAAATACATGACAATTCTTCCTACGATACGAACATGCATATCTATATCTATTTGTAAAAGTGAATTTTATTCACCCCTATAGTAGGGTTACCATATCACCCGTTTTTCCCGGAAACCACCCGTTTTTTATTCGTTTTTTTCTCCCCCGGTTGAAAACCCCCCAAATTGGTAAAACCACCCGTTTTTACGAAGCACAGAGAATTTTATTTAGTAATTTACTAGTGTAACAAACGTATAACCCATATTACCTTATTAATTAAAATTAAAACACCTTTTAAAATTTATTTTTTTAAAAAAAACCATATAATAAATTAAAAAATACAATACGCAAAAACAAATTTAATATAATAATCCTTGAGTCTATCCATTTTTTAACAAAAACAGTGTTTGATTGTATCTAGTAACTAGTTCCTTTGATTCCCTCTATGCCTCTACTAGCGCTATATAAATATAATGATAATGTAAATATAACAATAAACAATAATAGTAAATAAGAAAAAAGGGGCCCATACACAGTCCAACTTGGTTGTACAACAAGTTGGACTATGTATGGGCCCCTTTAAAAGACAATTTACCATTTCGTTTTGTTATTTTTTAAAATACAGATTGAAAAACTTAATATGTTATATAACCTATACAGGGTGTTACCGACCTAAACCGAAAAATTTTTTTGGGTGAAACTAAATCCAAAATGGAGCAAAACTCCACCAAGCTCACTTTTCTATCTCAATCCGTTGCCGAGATATGATTTTTTAAAGAATTTTTTTAAAAAACACGTTTTTCGCTAATAAAACAGCAATTTCTCCACTTCAAGTCAATTATTTTAAAATTTTGACCATATTTTCGAAATCAGCGTTAAATTTCCTCTAAAACTGAAGCATTTTTATTTTTGGAAATTATTAACTTAACACAGAAAAACACGTTCAAACGTTCAAAAATTATAAAAATGAAATTTCTGAAATTCTTTGAACGCTCACTATTTTCCTACAAAAACTCTTGGAGTCTGGCAAATCTCACAAAAACTTCCTCATTTAATATTCTTTCGAACGGTATAAATAACATTGTGATTCCGTATCGATTTCATGGAGAAATTTAAGTTTGAATGCAAAAAAACGTCACCTTATGCACGTAAACTTTTAGCAGGTTCCTACCAAAATGCTTGCTGGATGGAACGAGAAAAATCCTCAGCTATTTTTTAAAATGGAAATTTATTACATAAAACACTTTAATAAAATAACAATTTTTGATACGGACAATTAGTTAAGACATATAGAAGTGGTTTAAAAGTGGACCAAAGTGGTTTCCTCTATTGCGAATGCAGGCTATTGCCCTTTTTAGGACCTACCGTCACATGCATAGAAAAAATATCGCGGAGTGTTACTTTTAATAAGGACGGATTGCATCCCTATTATTTTCATTGCCCTTTTTCGGACCTACCGACATAAATTTCTTAAGAAAAATTCTGTGGATAGATGAATCAACTTTCACGTGGGAGGTGTTCAACACACACAATCGTCACCACTAGTCCCATGAACACCCTAACAGGACTCGTCATAGTTCATCAATCATTCCAAACTAGATTCATAGTCAATGTATGGGCGGGTGTTATTTGTGATATTGTGATTGGGCCTTTCAGCGGTTGTTTCACAGCAGTATTTAACAAACACCTGCAAAATACGATGAGCAGGATCAGTTTCCTCTAAACCTTGTACAGCTGTAAAATAACAGGGATGCAATGCCCCCAGTTTTTAGATTTTAAATATGGTAACCCTAACCCCTAGTAATCATAATTGAGTTATAATTTAAGTTCAAAATAAACCTTTTTTTTAAGGATAAAGATTTTTTGTTGATAGTAAAAATAAGGTTTCCCAAAACGAGACCTCAAATACTTCGGGTTCGCATCAGTAATTTGATGCTGAAAAAATAAGTTCCTACAAAAATGGATCCGGAACAGCTTCATTTTTGGAGATATGTGGGGGAAAAAAACCTCAATAAAATCCATAATTTTTGGGCGTTTATTCTTTAAATTCCCAAATGCTACGATTTTTACCATAGTACACCTTGAAGCAAATCCTGTAGAGAGTCGAATTAGACCAATTCTTGCTCTCTACCTCACAATCCTTTAGGAATTCGACTGCTCATAGAGATCATTTTGATGGATTGAATATTTAATAAAGTATAACAGTAACAGAGACGTAGAACTTGTAATTTTTTGCTGAAAATCAGGGGTTTGGTGTACAGAGCTAGGATTGGTATCATTTAACGACAAATTTTATTATCTACAAGGTTTTCTTTCAGGTATTTTATGGTAAGAAGTATAGTATCGGAGAATTTTTAGGATGAAAGTCCCAAAAAATTTTTTGCGACTACGTATCTCGAAAACAAAGCTGTTCCTGATCCATGATCATAGGAACTATTTTGTTTAAGCATCAAATATCCTATGAGAACCCGAAGTATTGTGGTCGGGTTGGGAAAACCTTCTTCTTATTATTTGTACAAAATTGTTTGAGATCCTGCCCGGAAAATTTCACGCCTATGGTAACATTCAATTCACCTTAATTCAAAAACTGTATAGTCTGTTGATCTTAAACTTTAATTATTTCATTCAAAAGCTTGTGAAAAGCAGAAGTTTTGTCTGAATTAGCCACACTTGTATATTTATAACATCCCCCAATTAAGATTAAGTGGAGATAAGCTCTTAAATTTCGTAGTTGAATTATTTAAAAAAAAAATCAACATTTTTAAATGTAACAGGACCTAAAAGGTGCTTAGCAACTGATCATTTGAAAATCATTGAGTCATTGAGTGATTCTAAACGGTTTTTAATTTCTTTAAAATTGTCCTTAAAAGCTCAATGTCACTGTCTCATTTAGTTTTTGAGAAATTATGAATTTTTATGAAACGCGGAAAAAATAAATAAATCGATATCTCGAGAACTATTGAGAAATGGTCATAATGCTTACTCGAAATTTTTTTTTTGCATTTGACCAATAGAATACACCAGATTACCAGATTAAGTCATGAGTTCATGACTCATGACATATATCGCGGGTCACCCTGTACATATAACATATCTGAATTTCAATCTACTTCTAGAAATAAATTTTTATTATTTTTTTGTATACATACATATTATTATTTCTTCAAGGTTTTAGAGAAATGGAAAATTATAAGTTTACCTTCCTCTTAAAATTAAAATGAAACATTTTTCAATAAAATATTTTATTTCAAGAAATTTTATTTAATATAGTCTTTGGCTAAACTGAAAATGACGATGACTGTGCGGTCGAGAATCGCTTGGCGGCACAAAATTGCTTTATGTGTACACTTGAGAGGTTATGTCCCTTTTGTCAAACAAAACTTGTATGATTTATACATTTGAGAGATTATTTATGTATTATTTATATATTTTAGAGTTGATATCTATTTGTCAAAATATTTCATTTGAGTAAGAGCCCCGCACTTTTCTAACCCCTTCCCCAAACAGCACCGTATTCTTCAGTTTTACCTAGTCGGCTTTTAAAAGAGATAATTTTAAAATGAAAAACAATTGCGTTACATGTTATTTTATGGGTTATGGGTTTTCCCCTTACGAATTGTTAAGCTCTAAAGCTGTTTTTGAAGGGGGGGGGGGGACTTTTAAGCGAACGTAACCTTTCGATTGACATTTCACCGAACGAAGGTTTTTTGAAAACACAGTTTATTTACTGCTGTTCTTGTAACGGTTGTTTTATTATCATAAAATTGAGTGTTATATCTTTATCAGTTAATCTTGTTTTCTAACTTGTAGAAAAAATCGTTGATATCGTATCTATTTACATTTAGGTATTTTTGTTACCGTTTGAAAGTTTAATTTTTTTAATTCTTCTAAAAGGCTTAATTTCGGGTAAAATGTTTAGCTGCTTACTTAAAGTTCAATAGTCAATAATCGTTCTATTATATTATATTCGTTATTTTGTTAGTTCGATATGCAAGACCCGAGTGAAATTTGCGCTATTGATGTCTACGACATTGTTACGGACTTTGCCAAGGAATTTAGACCTATAATCCACTTATATGGGGCCGAACCTTTTTCCAATATCATGGGCAAAGTTGTCACCATACTGGAGCATTTGGAAACCCAAGCTATGACCATTGGGAAACTCAATTCTATTCTGGAGGAAAGAGAATCGGTTATAGTCAGATTGGAAAAGGATAAAGCGGAGAGAGAAGCTCTTCGACTACGTTTTGAAAAGGTATTATGACTATAATTGATCAGTTATGTTTTAACATCTTTTTCCTTCCACTTTTGAAATGATCCATAATTACATTGACGTTTATCTTCTCCTATACTTTTAGTCTGCCCTATACCTGATAATACAACCCTAATATGTGAATTAGTTAAACCATCTGCTTTGTATTGGTCGATTCTTAGTGTATATTCGGTTCTTATCAGTCTAAATAAGCTCTCTTTTACTTTTTTACCCACCTTTTTTATTTTGAAATTTAGATGAATTTGGTGGGTAATTGTGTAACTTATTATCTTAATACAGTAGAAATTCGATAAGAAGTGTCTCAAGGGGATTAGGGAAACAGTCTTGTTATTGAGGTACCCTTTTTGTTGAGGGTCATGTTATCGCGGTTAATGGGTGGGGTTTTCAAGTCTAGACTTGTTCAAGGTACCTCATTCCTGTATAGAGTCGCGTTATAGAGGTTGACTTCTCAAAACAACGTGTTATAGAGGTTCTGAGTTATGTTATGAATTGGAAAAAATCCGTGTTATTGAGGTTGTTTGGATAATAATAGTCGCGTTATAGAGGTTAATTTAACATTATGTGTTATGGCAATCTAAAGGGGATTTGAAAATTGCACTTTTAACTGAGGTTGTCATGTTATTGAGGGTTGTGCAAGCGAGGTTCTACTGCATTTCAAAACTGAAGGATGAAAAGTGATATTTACATGTCCCAAAGTACATCTGACTCCTTCCCTCTAAATAGTGCCTCCTAATATTGTTATTGGCCTAATATTTATTTAGTTCGTTACCAATCCTACGTTACAACATCTTATGGATATCAATATAGGTTGGGTATCGAGGTAAAAGATGCGTAAAGGGCCGCTTTTACTTTGTTACCCCATTTGGTTTGGGGTAACAAAATTCCTTCATCTTCACAGTTCAAAACAAAGAAATATTATAACTTATCTCACTCAAGAGTGACTATGTCCCTTTGTCGTAATAGTGATAAGAAAAGACTAAAATAGTGTGTTGCAGCCTTTGCAACCTTATTCAGAAGCTTTTACCAATTTATTAAATTGTATCTTTAAGGAGAGTAAAGGGAAAATTCTAAATACAGGAAACCCCTTAAATTCAGAGTTACCTAACACCCGGCACAGCTGATAAAAATAATCAGGAGGTAGATACTCCCTTTTCTTGTGATTACTTATCAAAATTTGATAAGAAAATGCGCACAATACCTGTCAATGGAAACCTGCAACTTTGCTTGTTGTTAAATAACAAAAAAAAAAAATATTTAGTGAGTGATATATCACAAATAACTTAAAACTTTACTTCGATGTATCCGTCAGGTTATGTGTTTATACATCGTTATGTTTACATCAAATCAAAGTTGAAATCAAAACAGGTAGACTTCATTATTGTTTTCACATTTTCATTTTCACTTTAGTAATGAAGTAACTTTTATTCTATTCATTTATATTCTAAAGCAACATAGGGGAGTAGCAATCTAAGAATCTGATTTTTCAGGGGTTACTAATAATTTACAATTATTTTTTATAGGAATGGTCAGATTATGGTGGTTTTTTAATCTGAATGTTGTATGAGATTACTGCATCGCCTCAAAAGTAGGGGGAGGGGAATGCAAGTATAAACTGGATAAAAAATGATTGAAAATATAAACCGGTAGTTTTTAGGTGAAAACTAATTCTTTTCCTTATTAGGTTAAGAAAAGTATGAATATGAATAAATAATATTCTATTATTTATTACTACTTTAATATCCCATTATTTACTAATTATATAATTGAATAAGTTCCCTTTTTTTATCATTTAATTTATTGTAGGGGTATCTGATATAGGGTTGGGACATCAATGTCTGTTGAAAACATTGATGTATCGGAAATCCATCAATGTTTGGAGTTTCTATGCATCTGCAACATCGATTAGAGTTTCTATGTAATGGCAACTTTTATGTTCACCTAAAGAATCATCGAATAAAAGACAACAAAAACTACAAAATTGGCTTGTTATAAAATTTTGGAAGACCAGAGTCCTTTTTTTTGGTCGTCATGTTGGAAGGTTGATGTTGATGTTCCGAAAACATTGATGTTCCGAAAACATTGATGTTCCGAAAACATTGATGTTCTGAAAACATTGATGTTCCGAAAACATTGATGTTTAGCTTTCGATGTCTGCATTGTCTATATATAGTAGTACTTTCAATTTTAGCCGTTCAATCCATATTTTACCATCTAGACCAGGGGTACTCACTACGCGGCCCTCAGTACAATATTGTGTGGCCCTCCTCCGTACGTGAAACTCGGGATATTTTCCCCATTATCTTACCTCACTAGAAAATAAATTAAGTGCCTAAGAAATGACAATAAATAAATTGTTCAAAACTAATCCTGACCATATTTGCTTCAACCTTCACACACCTGTCAACCTTAACGGACATTTATCATGGCCACCCTAAGGCTAGGCGCACACTGGAGACATAACAGTCTGCAGACAGCCCACAGACAGTCTGCAGACAGCCCACAGACAGTCTGCAGACTGCCCACAGACAGTCTGCAGACAGCCCACAGACAGTCTGCAGACTGTATTTTCTCCAGTGCCTAAGAAAACATGTTTTTATTGTTTTTCATAACTATTGATTAAATGACATTGATTATTATAGATTTTAAGTAAAATTGCATAATGACTGCATACTGATCTATTTAATCTACAATAATTAGGAGCACAGCTTTCATTATATTACATTTACTATAGATAAGTTACTATTTCAGTTTTTTAAAAAAATATGTATAAAAATACTTGTGGTCATAGTATTTTTTCAATCAAATTTCACATAAGAGATGCATAAAAATGCTGTTTATAGGGATATATTTTAAAAATTTTCCGGGGGAGGACCCCCGGGCCTCCCTCCCAGAATGTGTCATCCCCCCCCCCATAAATGTACAGCTGACGACGCCCATGATTTTTAAAGATATTTTGACGTTTTTTTAAAGATATTTTTTAAATTTATTTTGACAGACAGACATGGGACAAAAAAATGTTGAAAGTTCCAGCGGCCCTTAGAAATCTCTAGAGTCTGAAATTTTGCTCTTTATGAAATCCTGGTGAGAACCCCTGATCTAGACTATCTTCAAGATTGTTTATATATAGCCCTCATTATGCCTTATTATTTTTTTTATAATACATTTGTTGAAATTCATTACTATGAATTGGAGTTAACTTTTTAAATAAATGAAATTAGCAAAAAAATTATAATTTATGTAAAATATTCAACATTTGTTAATTAAAACTTTATTGTTTGTAGGAGTTGGAGCAAATTGAGGAGCATTGGAGGAATGAAACTCATGAGCTAGTCACTATGGTCAATCGTTTGCAAGAGGACAATAAAAAACTCACTAAAAATATCGCCAATCAAGATACTAACTCCGTAGATTTTAATTGTAAGTTCTGGCCACTTCAATTACAATATGCTTTTAGGTTCTTAACTTGAAAACATGAATTCTTGTTTTTATTTTATTTGGTTTTACTTGAGGTGTTGTATTCCATTCTATTTGGTTTCCATTATCATTTATTAAAAACACAGTCGTCTGATTTGAATATTTTTTGTTTTTAGAATATCTGCAGCCTCCCTTTATATGAGATTGTTCAGAGGTAATCATTTTACTTGTCCTGCTTCAGTTTTTTTTTTTCAGTTTAGTCTATCCATAGATTAGTTAGGAAGGGCGGCTAGAAGATGTTCAGAAAAGTGTGTGGAGAGAATTGGAATGCTATGGCATATAACAGCAAATGGATAGACAAATTACAGACAATATCATTAAATTATTTATACATTACTTTGTTTATTAGAATCTTTTTATCGCAGCTTGTGGCCTATTTTTTCCAATTGGCTGATAAGATCCCTAATAGAATTGTGCATTTGGAGAGTAAAACAGACTGCAAATTTTTTGACCACCATAACCAAAACCCACAGACTCGCTAATCAAAATGTTTGAGTACTTCTAGACCACCTAAAAACTCGCTTTTTGGCGTTTGGTCGGACATTGGACAAAACTGACTGGAAAAATCCGAAGTTTAAAAATAAAAATGATCCCCCCCCCCTTAAAAAAATGAATGATGTTAGATGCAACTTTAAAGTTTTTTTTGGAGGCTTCTTGCGACTAAACAATAAGTCGTGTCGAAAAGCAGATTGCACCAGCGGTAACTGATTTTAAAAGATCTACAACTTTGGTCCTATGACTTTTTGTCGTACCTCCATTGGTTGCATTTTTGCAAATGCATTAAATCATGGCTGATCCTATTTTTCGCAGTTCACGTAAGCTTCTGAAATTGTATGTTTAAATTGGTCTTTTTTCCAGCTAAGCAGTTCTGTACGGAGTATGATACCGCTGCTTTACACAAATCTCGAGCTTGTGTGGACAAGTTGAGAGATCAGATCAAATCGAAAGATCGCGAACTCATATCAAAAAATTCTGAAATTGAAACTGTAAGTTAAAACCCTGATTTTTATTTGTTTTTCATCTAATTGCAAGTATCTTAGGAAATGAAATTTAAAATGGCAAATAAAATTAACCACCTCCATATTCACTTATGATTTTTACATATTTGCATTCAGTTTATTATTGGCTATTTACGGCAGATTATTTAGATGGAAAATTGGAGTATAAACCACTAGAAAAAAGTGACTAAGGCCCTCTGCACACGGAGCAACTCAAAACAAACTCAACTGGAAACTCCAGTCATTTTTGAGTTGACAGAAAGCAAACCCAGTTTGTAATGAGTTGCTCCGTGTGCGGTGTCCCATTTAATTACACAGGTTGAAACTCATAGTCAACTGGTTGGTGATTTGAGTTTGTAATCAGTTTGATTTGAGTTGCTCCGTGTGCATAGGGCCTAAGAAGTAAAGAAAAGGGAATTGAGATGGATTGAATGCATTTTGAGGCATAGCGAGGAGCATATTCCTCAATAGCTCTAGATTTGAATCATTAAGGAGCCAGAAGAAATGCACATCCATGTATTATGTGACGAGTTATTCACTATAGAGAAAACTGGGTGGAAGTGAAACTCAACTGTATCAAATGTAGGTGCCCTCTTGTGGATGCCCTATGTCCCATAACCTAGGGGCAAATAGGCATAAAGTCAGTCACTTTTAAAAGATGGTGGATGATTCCACCTAATCTTTGCTTACTTAATTAATTTAACTTTTGTCCTTAAGCATTTGTTAATTCTAAAGATTAGCTTCCTTTTCGATCATGTTAAAATTTTACCCTCTAATAGTATCTTGGCAATAAATTTTAACTATCACTTCTGTTAATAAAATACTTTACTTTCTTCATATTATATTTTAAGTGTTTGTATATATTCTTTATAACCGTTCTAATCTATTGTATATTTAACTTTTTAGCTTTCTGACCAAGTCACTAGACTAACTCATTTGACCAAGGATTTAAGAAAAAAATTCAGAACAAGTCAGTCTCAGGTGAGAACCCTTATTGACGAGAGTGCGGAAATAATGACTCAATATCAAGATGGGCAACGTGAACTAATGACTCTCAAACAAACCCTCGGTGTGGCTCAAAAAGAAAATCAAGATTTAATTCAACGGAAGGTAATTTAAAGATTAATGAATTTTTCTTTAAATAACTAGAGGCCGCTACCATGTTGAGGCACTCTAGAGTGAAGCATTAAAATTGATCTCATGTTTCTTTTCAATGATGACAAAAACACACATGCTGTAAAATATCATGTTAGCTATAGAAAGTACTGAAAAGGACTGTTGAGAAAGTTCTGAGAAGGTCTGATTTAGCGATCTTTTTTTGCAAGGTGTGTGCATAGTTATGGAATGAAAAGGGTGAGGTGAAGATGCGTGAGTATAGTGTAGAAGAGCGGCTGAGGTAGTGGGGGTATGCGCACTACTATCCTTTTCCTTGTCTCTCTGACTTTCTTATATACCTACTCTCAAGTTCTCCCTTACCCCCCTAATACCCCTCACTCTGTCTACGCACAGTTTAGTATGTCACTCTCAAGCTCCCTCTTTTCCCCCCGGACTAACCCCCCTTCTCTCCTAACTCGCTCTTTCACACAGTTTTGTATATCACTGTCACTGAACTCGTTTGTTTACAAAACTTTTTTAATAATATAGATAGATAAATGATTTACTGCTTCTTAACAATATTTTTAATAGGTTTTTAGATCGGTTGACTTCATTGTTAATGGAATTTATGTTGTTACTCATTATATAAATACACATATTTATTATATCATTTTTTGGTATTTCAGGATGATACTCCTGATTTAAGAAACAAAGCGGTGTATGATTTAGACGACCCTAATCGTCCCCGCTTTACCACTGACGAGTTGAAAGAACTGCTTCGTGAAAGAAATGAATATAAAGCAAGAATAAGCGATTTGGAAGAAGAACTACTATCTTACAGACCGAAAAAGAGCAATACGTTAGTTACAAATTACTCGTTACTTTTATTTCAAGTTTTGCAATCTCTCAGGCTGTAATTTTAATTCTTTATCTTAACCCTTGAATCCTTCTTTCTCCTTATGTGGATGGTCCCTATTGCCTGTAAACGCCCACAGTAAAAATTTTAAAATTTTTGATAAAACTAGTGTAGGAGGGGTGCATAGGAGACCACTTAAATAATAATGACAAATTATATATCCTTCATTGCCAACTAGGAGGTTGTGGGAACAAGGTGGTCCACATGTACATGATTATTAACCATTGAAAATTATTAGCCATTGATAAATGATTATACAGTAGAACCTCGCTTACACAACCCTCAATAACATGAAAACCTCAATTACATGTGCAATTTTCAAATCCCCTTGAGTTTGCCATTACACATAATGTTAAATTAACCTCTATAACCTGACTATTACTATCCAAACAACCTCAATAACACGGATTTTTTTTTACAATTCACAACATAACTCAGAACCTCTAACAAGTCGTTTTGAGAAGTCAACGTCTATAACGCGACTCTATACAGAAATGGATCGACCTTGAACAAGTCTAGACTTGAAAACCCCAACCCACCCTGCTCCCAAAATTTTATTAACCTCTATAACACGACTGATAGCCAAAATATCCTTGATAACACGACCCTCAACAAGAAGAACACCTTGATAACACGACTGTTTCTCTAATCCCCTTGAGACACTTCTTATCGAGGTTCTACTTTATTATTAATTTAATTTTTAATTTTTTATGCACACTGTGAATCCGAATCCTTAAAGCCTAGATTGCACAGGTTGAGTATTTTAGTATTAGTAGCCCTGGTCGAGTAATTTAGTTAGTGTCGAGTATATAAATTTAGTAAGTAACAAAGTGTCCAAACGAGTTTAGTACTAAATTACTAAACTACTCTACTAAAATACTCAACCTGTGCAAAGTAGGCTTAACTTTTACGATTTCCCCTATAATTATAGCATGACTTAATTTCAACGTTCCCATACCCACTCTGCTTATTTGGGGATAGCTGTATTGAAAGCCATAACGGAAGGAACATTGGTACTTCTTTCAATTGTTACTCCCTATTTTTTTTTTAGGATATAAAAGGAAATAATTATTTATACATTCTTTTGTCTAAATAGCTATTAAGACAAAGGGATGTTTTGTTCAATGTTCTTTAAGACAAAGGAATATCACACTTCTGTTTCATAAGAGGAGTAACACTCTATAAAAGATTATCCCATACACATTCTTTAGATGGTTACTACCTTCTGTGTTTTTATAAGGGGAGTAACAGTCTAAAGATGTGTTGAAAAGTTAAACATTTTTAAAGACTAGTTACGTTATTGTGAGGTTTTTCTTAGCTTAGACCGTATTTGATATTAAGGAAATTACTTCTTTATTTATCTAATTGTATGCCCATTATTTCTTCAACCCTTTATTGTTTTTACTACATTAAAATAATTATAATTAATCTTCCTAGCTTTGTTCAATCATTTTTTAAATTATTTATGTTTAGACCCGAGCAAGAATTTGAAGATAACGATGACGAAGACGCACCTGTTCAGGGTCCTCTGCCATTTGAACCAGTTGACGCTCCATGGAGAAGATCTGAGTCTGGGATTCGAAAATTGTTAGTTCATACATTCGATTTGATAATGCATGTAAAGCAGTAAATTGTAACTGATAAGTTACATTTCGCCTGCTCTTCCAAAAAATTACTAGTACGAATAGTGAGATTTTTATTTTTTTTATTTTATTTTTTTATTTTTTGGCATTGGCTACCATAGACCATACAGGCATGAATATTTATTTTGTATTCATTTAAATTTTAATTTTAGCTTCAATAAGAAAATTGAAGATTATTTGTTAAACAGAGATAATATTTGATGATAATAACGAGGTATAATTGAATGGTTGGATTATTGTACTACGATGTAAACTTGTAAATAATTTATTTTGTGATGATGCATGACTTTGGCAGTGAATTATTAAGTGTTCCAAATCTTCCATAGTGCTCTGACGGGACAGTGGGCTATTTATTTTACCGATTTTATATAGATATTGATTGCATATCCCGTGATTAGCACGTAATCTATTAATTCAGTTATAAAATATCTATTTTCAGATAGATGTTTAAACCATGAAACATTGTCTGGGTCTTTTTTGGGTACTTTTGTAAAAATTTACCATAAACAGAAGTATTGTGCCAGGATCGCCACTTTTTTTACAGCTAAAGGTGCGTTTACACCTGACACTTCTCTCCGGCAATAAATGTCAAGTGTCAGACAGAAATTGCTTTGAGTGTTTACATCTGAGAGAAATTGCTTGAGATTTATGTCGGAGATATATGTCTGACACTTCTCGCAATGCTTAAATTTGCAATAAATGTACGAAAAATATAATAATCGGTGTTTACATCTGTTGTTATAGAAGTGTCGACACTTATAGCTGAGAGTTGAAACATAAATCTCAGACATAAAATTTTTGGTGTTTATACTACTGAGATTTCTGTCTGACATAAATGTCATGCAATACATGTCAGGTGTAAACGCACCTTAAGGTTTTTAAAGTACTTGACAGGTACCTAACTGGGACTTTATATTTGGTTCCAAAAAGTATTGCCGATTCCACATCATAACAGCTCCTCTTCGCAATAAGGTCAACTTTTTCGTTAGAAGATATACCTGAGTGGCCCTTAATCAGTAAATTATAACTGATAAGTTACATATCCCCTCCTCTTCCAAAAAATTACTAATACATATAGTGAGATGGACTGTCCTTTAAAAATTTAAAGGACAGTCTTTAAATATTTTGGCCTACTTCTCACTCTACTCTTTCTATTACAAATACTGCATGTATTTTCTTCCTTTAACTTACAATATTTTGTCTAATCTATCAGGCATACTCTTGATATCCTTATTCAGGAAAATATATATCAGTTAAGTGTATTATAAGTGATACATTATTTAATTCCATTTATCGATGGACAGTATAACCTCTATAATCCGGCACTTTACCGATCTTTATCCATCCGGCCCTTCGGGTAAGGGCCGGGGCATTTTGAGAAGGGCGAAAAGGCGAGAAACAACAGGTGTTTTGTGATATTAAGATAGTTAATACTAGGCTCATCAGTCTAGCGATCTGTATGTGCCATAGCTTACTCAATCCTTATACCGTTTTTTCCAGTGATATTTATTGTTTCTGAGTCAAAAATTGTCCCTAAAGAGCCAACAGAAACACAAATTCTTTTTAAAATGAGCTGATTTTAAAATAAACCTCCATTAATTCGACAATCCTCTGATCTGATATCTGTCGGATTACTGAGGGACTGCTCTATTTCATTACCTCTTACTTCATATATTGATATTAAAGTATTACCGTTAAAACAAAATGATAACTAATGAAAGGTTTTACTTTGCAAATACCTTTATTATTTTTGATTAAAATGAGCTTCATTACTATAAAATGTATTTTGTTTTGTATAAAAAAAATATATATGTATATTTATATAATTAGTTTAATTAACTTTAAATTTTGCATAAGAATTAAAAGTTGATATCTATGCCTTCCTATTAGGAAGAACATAAATTCAAGTTAAATTAAAATGAACCTTTACTGTGAATTATCCAACTTTTGAAAGCAGTGAATTTGAATTTGTGTAATTGTAATCCAATCAATTACAATTGAGAGGTACTTATTCCAACTAATTTATTTTAATTATAGTGTAAACAAGTATTTACATCAACTACATAAGAGGGCGCTTTTAAAAAGTAATGAATTTAAAGACTCATTTGTAATACAATTAAATTTTAAGTACCCGCTTTACTATGATTATCCTTTAATCATTTTAATATTTATAAGAAAAAAGTAATGGATATGAAAATGCACTTGTATGTTTAGTTTCAAATAACTATTAATTAGTAGGCAGTAGTAGTAAGGTCCTATTACTATTACTAGACAGGTCAATCGAACCACTTGTTTGAACCTAGTAATTAGGCCATCACTTTGGCCCTTTTTACTACACCCGTGGTAGAGAGTTCCAGCCACTTCACACATTGTACCGCCGAAGCGAGTATGATGTGATCAATAGTAAGCCATATAAATCAGAGTGTCACGGTGAGGAATCGAACCCAGTAGTTGTAGTAGTAAAATGCTAGTACTAGTACTAGACAGGTCAAACGAACCACTTGTTCAAACCTAGCAATTAGGCCCTCACTTTGGCCCTTTTTACTACAACTGTGGTAGAGTTCCAGCCACTTCACACATTGTACCGCCGAAGCGAGTATGATGTGATCAATAGTGAGCCATATAAATCAGAGTGTCACGGCGAGGAATCGAACCCAGTAGTAGTAGTAGTCAGGTCCTAGTACTAGTACTAGATGGGTCGGACGAACCACTTGTTCAAACCTAGCAATTAGGCCATCATTTAGGCCCTTTTTACTATACCCATGGTAGAGAGTTCCAGCCACTTCACGCATCATACCTCTGTACATTGTACTGCCGAAGCGAGTATGACGTGATCAATAGTGAGCCATATAAACCAGAGTGTCATAACGAGGAATCGAACCATGATTCAGTGATGGCCAAGCAGACGTGGTAAGTAATTTAAACTACTCGGCCACGCTGGCTCTCAATTAGTAGGTAAATATAACGTTAAGACAGATTCACGACTGTGTTATTCTCCAATTTGTGATAGCGTCTTATCATGAAAAAGGTGTAGTTTAATGACCAAATAACGTCTTCGTACAAAATGATTGTAATTGGAACAAATGACCTGTTTTGGCTGATGTAATGCCGCCTTAAACCTGTACTGTACTTAATGCCTCACTTGAACTTCCAAAGTCATTCATTGACCATCACATTATCTGAAGAAGGCTGCAGAACAGCCAAAACCAGTCAATTGTTTTAATTGACAAATAAATAAATAAAATTTTAGCCGCGCTCAAGCAAATCGCTTTTGCGGCTAAACTAAGAAATGTTTTAGAAATTAATAAAACAAATTATGTAATTATTGTAATTATTTCACATATGTAAAACTCATTTAAATAAATTTATATTATTATTATTATTATTATTAATTACGATCATTTTGTGTGAAGACGTTGTTTGGTTATTAACTACATCTCTTTCACTTTAAGATAGTTTAGTTTAAAAGTAACTTAAGTATTTTCAATTTAAATCAAATTATAATTATTATCAACAACGGGAGACAGACAGAGAAAAACAGACTCCAATGCCGGGACTCTAATCGACGATTCTCTATATTTCCAGTTTAGCGCTCTACCAACTAAGCTACACTGAAGAATAATATCCTCTGTCAGTAACGATACCTAGTCCTGAAATAATAATAATTTGATTTTAATTTTAATTTAAACTTTCCGTAGTATGAACACTACCAAAAACTTAAAAATTAATTTTGTAAATTAAGTAGATTTACAGCAATACCCTGACTTACGTTATCCTGACCTACGTAAATTAGGAGTTAACAGCTGCTAAAAGTGATAAGTGGGTCGATTTCATACCTTGAAACCTTCCTTTTCAAGTGATAATACATCAAAATTAGATAAGAAGATGAGCGCTCAGCCTGTCAACTTGAATCTACAACTTTGTTGTGAAATTACGAAAAAAGTTGATATTTAGTGAGTGCCTAAGTGTATCTAAGTGAGGTTTAAGGAATGGACTTTAATTCTACATTAAGTTTTTAAAAAAAACAATATATTTCAGATGTTACTCCATCATCAGGCATAAAAGCAAAGACTACATAACTAGGTTGCGCTTAATATATAAAATTTGAAATATAAATAACATCTAATATCTATAAAAATCACAATAAACAGAGTACATGAGTATTAAGTTGAGGTTATTGTTGTGGAAAACTTGTTGTAAAACTTAAGTCCATTCCTTAAACCTTATTATGGAATCTACAAAAAAAAAAACATTAGAACTTCAGGAAAACTATTGTATGTAAGTGCATACCCCGACTTACGCAATTTTTTTTATTTTATTTATTTATTTTTTTAATTCATATCTTTGCAGGTAAGGAAACTATATCTGTGTATCGGAGGTTAAGGGCACTATCTACTTTTTTTTTTTTTTTTTTTTTTTTTTTTTTTTTTTTTTTTTTTTTTTTTTTTTTTTT
>KZ651358.1:559163-573082 GCA_001010745.2 Gerris buenoi
CCCCCCCCTTTCTCTCAGGAAAAGAGGAAAAATATATGTTACCATAGTCAAGTCAGGTGTTTTGTTTTCAAGAACCCCCCCCCCCCTACACTTTTAGAGTTTTAACTTTGATCCTAGGCCCATTAGAGCTACATTGATCTATTCAATTCATATTTGTCAAAGCCTTATTCTTAATACTTTCGCTCATACAATTTATAAAAGGGTTTGGTGGTTACTCTAGCATGGGAGGTTTCGAAATTTAGGTTCGTCAAACGTTAACCTTATTTTCAAATAAGACTCATTTGTGGACTGAAAAAATATATATTCCTGGAATTTTGAAAAAAAAAATTGCTTTAAATCTAAAAATATGTATTACCTAATAGAGAAAGTTACAGAAATAATATTGTCACAACAAATAATCAAAAAAGTAAAAAAAGGCACATTTAAATTTCATAGTCTGGAAGGGGTCATATACACTCAAAATCTCTTTTTAGAGGGGGGGGGGGGGGTATAGGTTAGGGGATTTACTTATAAAAATGTCATACAAATTGATAAATTGACATCTCATACAATAATGTCACAGATATTAGCAAGAGTTAAAGAAATTAATAAAGATCTGCGTGAACATTAAAGCCAGATTTGCACTTAAATATTTTTATTACTAAGTTGGCAGCTATGTATGGGTGTGGTCATTTACGATTTACGTCAAATATTTAAATCGAACGTAATAATAATGAAGAAGCAATTATTTAATAAGTAGTTTTATTTATTTTACTACAAAAAAGCAAATTTGCTTTTTAATAACTTGAAAAACAATAGAGCACCTTTGAGATGGATATATGTATAAATATTAGTAATTGTAATTATACGCACCCCTCCATTTGTCATTTTTTTTGTTTGATAGATAAACCCTCAAAAATTGTTTAATGAATTAAACTAATTACCTATGTTTAATGCGTATTGAAGAAATATAAGCATATTAATCTTTTTGTAGTGAATTTAATATTAAATTTAAAGTCTATTATATTTTTATATTATATTCACATATTTCAAGGTGCCCTTTGAATTTTGATTCAGAAATTACCTTTTATGCGTACATAAATTATTACCTGATAGAAAAACCAAATAAATTTGACAATAAAACAAAAATCTATAACAAATGCCGACAAAATGTTACATTTTTTATTACATAAACAAACATTATAATTCTCTATCTAAACGGAGGCTTAGAAAACAATGTTAGAAGGAGCCCCTAAAAAAAATTAAGTGCCCCCTCCAAAATTTGAAAAGTTCCAGCTGTTTATGGCGAAATCTAACATTATTTATTTTTTATGTTTATTATTTAGTTAGTTATTTTTTATTAATTTTTTACACCCCCTGTTCTAAATTTAGTAACTTAATTACCCATAATTCTATTTGAATATGATTCTGCACTTTAATGCATCTTCGCAACCTGTTCTAGCNAATACAATAAAATAGATAAAAACCATTGTTACATAACATAGTAAATATAAACATCCTATTATTTTGTGTCGATAACCTTTGATTTCAACATTATATAGGGAAATAAAACATCTAAAGTTCAGCAAAAATTATAATATTAACCCTCCCAAGACTCTCAAGCTTAGTGTCACAACACGCTGTACCATCCATCAAAGTGAAAATGAATTGAAAATTATTTGCTACACACACAGATATAAAATAGAAATGAAAAATTTACTTAACTTTAGGTTTCCAGAAGGTAGTAGAGATCTGTACTCTAAAACTACATTCACAAGTATGAAAATCACTATTGATAAAATAAAAGGAAATACAAAATATGGAAAGCGGGCGAGGCAGATATTGGATATCATTGCTTTACTAGCTCCTGATAATATTCCAGTGAAACTGTTCTTAGGACTAGAACTGATAAAAGGTGATAAAGGTAATGCTGGGGTCAACCATTCAACTTCTTAGACAATATTTGCTAATTAGCTCAGGACAAGAAAAAACACTAATTACCATCATGGACTGTGTTTTTCTCCCGTGTGTGATAGCGACTGATCATAGAAGAGGTGTAGTTCAATAACCAAACAACCAAAGTAGTTAGTTAGTTATTTATTAGTATAATTGTTAGTTATTATTTAGTTAGTTATTTATTATTTAGTTAGTTATTTATTATTTAGTTTTTACACCCCCTGTTCTAAATTTAGTAACTTAATTACCCATAATTCTATTTGAATATGATTCTGCACTTTAATGCATCTTCGCAACCTGTTCTAGCACTGTGCTGAATTCGTCTTGGCGTGTGTCTTCTTCTCAAAATGAAAAGTTCTTCAAGTTACAGGTAAAAATATATTAAATTTATTGAATAATTCGAATTTGTACGGTTTAAAAGAAAGACCGACATAGATTTTGTTCGATCTGAAGGTCTATAACTAGACTTAGTCGGAGAACCGGCCGGAGACTTTCAACGCTGGATAAAAGGATCCCGTTCTATATGTCCGACAATATTATTATCAAACTTGTAATGGCGTCAGTAGTTAAGCGTTTACTATCAGCGGTGGTTGAATTTTTTTTTCAATTGTGAATAATGTTGTTTTACTTAAAAGCTTATTGCGAGACGATCACGCGTTTATTTGTAGTCGGCCGTGCGAGATGTGTATCGAGTATGGTCGGCTGAAGCCGAGTCCGTCTTTCCGAGTCGGGAAGATGTCCGTCTTATCGCACTACGACTTGTTTAGATCTCGTCTCGGAAGATACGTGATCTCTCTGTTTACCCGGTAGATCCGATCACCCGTCTTTTAAATGTTTAGTTTTTCTACCTTTTTTTTTGTTTTATTTTTGAAAAAATAAGAATGTTGGACTGTTAACTCTAGTCATTCCTCTAAGGTAGGTTTCTAAGTTTCTTACATAAGTCTGTACTTTAGGTTTTCTTCTATACCCTGTTCTTAAGTAGAAGGTTTCTCATGTTGCCCTCACTTATATCTCGGGTTTAGACTATATCGGTTCATACGCTATTATTCTTAACGTTTATATTCTGCACTTTAGAGAGTGATATTGCACAATATGATACGAACAATATAATTGAATCCATGTATACTTATATTTAACAACTATTATCCTTTCGAACTGTCTTCTTAAGACGTTGTTTATGTCAAATAAACGTTCGATACTGCTATTTTTTTCCATAATTCCACTATTTTAGTGCCTTTTAAAACCCCACTTCATTCTATCCTCTACGCTAAAATAGACGGACGAAATCTTAATTTTATATTGCTATTTTATAAACCTGACTTTAATATCTTATTTATCTTAACTTAAAACGTACATTGACAAACTTGGCTGCCAAATTAAATATAATTTTTGAGCGGCTAACCTCAGAGAACAATACTCCATAGCAAATTGGCCATTTGAACTAAGAAACATGATTATTCAAACAACTTTTATCAACAAGGTACGAAATAGCAAATCAAAAGACACATGATTAACTCCTTAAGTTAACTTTAAGATTATAAATCTGTCTAAACATTTCTTTAGTTATCATTCCATGGCAATAGTTATGCTTACTAAATCTATTATTCTAGTTCGTTCATTCATTTTTAGATTTTATTTAACTTAAAACCTTCCTGGTCCTGGCTAAACAAAATTTCTTTTCTTATGAACCCCAAAGAGATGTATATCTAGTAAGTATGAAAAAGTGCATAAAATGAGCAACTTAAGAATTATTTAAGATGAGTCAAGCATGTCATTAGGTTAAACTATAGAATATGGAACATCTGCCCGATATCTATTATTACACTAAAGGATATTGTAACATATATTCACTCAAAAGATAATACTACTTTTAGACTATGGGATATATTTTCTTCTATACACTGGAGAGATAATATTCCTTTGTCACAATAACTTTTGACAATGGAACATCACCTAAGTTGTCACATAATTAGAAGGGCTCCGTATTCTATAGTTTATACTCCTTATAGACTATGGGATATATTCACTTCTATACACTGGCACTGGAGAGATAATATTCCTTTGTCTCAATAACTTTTGGGCAATTGTACATCACCTAAGTTGTCACATAATCAGAAGGGGTTCCGTATTCTATAGTTTATACTCCTTATAGACTATGGGATATATTCACTTCTATACACTGGCACTGGAGAGATAATATTCCTTTGTCTCAATAACTTTTGGGCAATTGTACATCACCTAAGTTGTCACATAATTAGAAGGGGTTCCGTATTCTATAGTTTATACTCCTTATAGACTGTGGGATATATTCACTTCTATACACTGGCACTGGAGAGATAATATTCCTTTGTCTCAATAACTTTTGGGCAATTGTACATCACCTAAGTTGTCACATAATTAGAAGGGGTTCCGTATTCTATAGTTTATACTCCTTATAGACTGTGGGATATATTCACTTCTATACACTGGCACTGGAGAGATAATATTCCTTTGTCTCAATAACTTTTGGGCAATTGTACATCACCTAAGTTGTCACATAATTAGAAGGGGTTCCGTATTCTATAGTTTATACTCCTTATAGACTGTGGGATATATTCACTTCTATACACTGGCACTGGAGAGATAATATTCCTTTGTCTCAATAACTTTTGGGCAATTGTACATCACCTAAGTTGTCACATAATTAGAAGGGGTTCCGTATTCTATAGTTTATACTCCTTATAGACTGTGGGATATATTCACTTCTATACACTGGCACTGGAGAGATAATATTCCTTTGTCTCAATAACTTTTGGGCAATTGTACATCACCTAAGTTGTCACATAATCAGAAGGGGTTCCGTATTCTATAGTTTAGCGTTAGATACATTTTATTTATAATTTTATTTTCATAAGTTGCTAATTCTGCGGAGCAAGATATGTTTTGGCGAGGCACATAGTTTCTATGGAAGGAACATACTGTTTTTACAATGGGACATAATCTCTCAAATGGATAAATTATAAAGTATTACTTGTATTAAAATTATATATTTGGCTAGATAGTGGAACCTTTGCCTTGAAGATTAGCTCATTAGTTACGATTCCTTACTACTTTATACTAGTTCTTTTTATTAATTTTTAACCTTTACTTATATTATTATAACCAGTGCTTGATTTATGATAGTATCCACTGATACGCTGTATCGATACGTCTTACTGAAGATTGTTAGTGCACATGGAAGTTTTATGTTTTACCAATGTTTTCTTTGTTTATTTTTTACCAAGTGTGAATACAAATGTTGCATTCACATACAAATTTGGCATTTTAAAATTACGTTTTAAAAGGCTAAATTTTAAAACTTTTGAGCCATAAGGTCACTGTGCTGGAACTTCTTATTTTTACAAATCAAGCTCTGATTGTAACTAATATGAATTTTATTGTCTCTTGTTATAATTTAGTAAAAATGTTTGAATTTTTGATACATTTAACAAAATTTACGAGTAATTTGTTTTTTTAAGTTTGTAAATTAGCAGGTGTTGATCAACTACTATGATGAAAGAATTATTAGATTACTATGTGTGATGGCTGCAGTGTCTATATATATACCATAAACAATAAATAGCATTTACCCCTGTGAGAGATCAGAGATGATCGCTCACTAAAATGATTAGCTCTTTTAACAAGCTCATTGCTCACTAAAAATATTAAATAATTCAATAAAGTACAAGAAACATAATTTTTGTACCATATTTTTTATTTTTTCTTATTATTAACAAGCCATGGAGAATTTTTAAAAATTGAGATGGTAAGAGGATAGGTATGTTTTTAGTTTTTAAGTACAAGATTTTTTGAAAATACAGTTGAACCTCAATAAGAAGTGTCTAAGGTGATTAGGGAAACAGTCTTGCTATCGAGGTGGTCTTTTTGTTGAGGGTCGTGTTATCAAGGTTATTTTGGCTATTAGTCGTGTTATAGAGGTTAATAGAATGTTGGGAATGTTCAGAATTTTGGGATATAGCTTCAAAAAAGGGACGTTGTATCTTGGAGATTCTTGAAAAATTTAACCCCTGTGCTTATGGGGTATTTTTCTCTAATTATTAGTTTCATGACGTTTGGAGTTAATACAGTAGAACCTCGCTTACATGACCCTCAATAACACGACAACCTCAATTGCAAGTGCAATTTTCAAATCCCCTTGAGATTGCCATAACTCATAATGTTAAATTAACCTCTATAACGCCTCTATTATTATCCAAACAACCTCAATAACACGGATTTTTCCAATTCACAACATAACTCAGAACCTCTATAACAAGTGGTTTTGATAAGTCAACCTCTATAACCCGAGTCTATACAGGAATGAGGTACCTTGAACAAGTCTAGACTTGAAAACCCTGCCCATTAACCTCAATAACACAACTGTTAGTCAAAATAACCTTGATAACACGACCCTTATCAAAAAGGGAACCTCAATGTCAAGACTGTTTCCCTAATCCCTTTGAGACACTTCTTATCGAGGTTCTACTGTATTTATTAAATTGTTCTTGGTATGTTTACAGGTATATTACTGTTCTTGTACTAGGAATACCTGGTATTTATGTTATAAAAAGGGCTATCGAATAATTATGAATAAGTTCGAGCATTGAAGAATCTTGTTCATAGAAATGTAAGGGGGCAGGTATAAAGGTAGTAGGGTTAGTGCTCCAAATATGAGACCCGTGCCTAATATGAGACCCCACCTTAAAGAGGCTGGTATGTGCTACAGCCTGGCAAGTCAAACGAAAAAGATAGTGTTTATGGCTATCAGTAGTCTCGGAGTTAGTTGGACGCCTACCGTCGAGAAGAGAGTTTCTGTGAATTTTATTTTAATATACTCCTAATTAGAATTTATTAAGAACATCACAGAAAGCTTGTTTAAAACATCAAGGAAAGATTAACTTAAAATCTATTCATAATATAATGATAGCTATTTAGACAAGGTGAAGACATGTATTTCACTTTTTAAGTTTATACCAATCCTAACCTCACAAATTTGTTCTAGAATATATAAACGTGGTTGTTCCTAATATGAGACCCATCACGGGCCTAACATAGGCAGGGTCTCATATTAGGCACAGTTTCTTTTATATTACCAAATCATGCCTGATTTTTGTTTTTCAGATGTATGTATTAATGCAAATACTGCCATTAATGAGAGGAAAGTGTAATACATTGGTTTAAAAATCATGCAAATGTTTTAAACAGAGGGTCTCATATTAGGACCACTTTTGTAAATCTCAAAATTTTGACTTTTTTTAAAAGAAATATACATTTTTAATTATTTTGAAACATTTGCCATTGAATTACAATATATTATTAATTGTTTTGTCACATCAACTGTTTTGTTTATTTATTTAAATCCTGAGTTACACCAAAACCAAAAAAGGGGTCTCATATTCGGGTCACTTACCCTATATTGTTGGAAATGCATTATGTGCAACTGAGAATAAGATAGGGTTTTAAGAAACACATAGCGGCAGCTCAAAAATTTCATAAAGCCGTCTGTGGATAATGTCTTATTATTTATTTTTATTTTTTATTATTTTTGCTTTAAAAGTTTTTCTTAGTGACATGGTGAGACTTTGTATCTTCAAAATGGAGTCTTTGGGATACTATAGTCAATATGTTAGTAAACAATCAAAAACTTTTTCATTTTCTTGGGTCATTTAGGGTATATTTAAAAATTTAAATCATATTTCCTTGTTCTAATTTGATTGTTTTTCTTCCCTCAATTTTGCTCCTTCATCTGATATTTGCTATTTGTTATAGCTATTATTTACTATGAGTGATTTCTATTAAAAATTTGTTATAACCACTTATGTTTTTACTTCATTCATAAATTCAATAAATCTCTTTTCTCAATAAATAAAAAATAAAACTAAACTATAACTATAAGAGGAAAAATTCTAAGTATATTATCAGTAAACCACAACAGCCATTGTGGTTTCATCATTAGTAAACTGATAAACTTACAACTAAAGCTGTCATAATCTGTTTGTGTTAAACTAGCTATTGTGGTTTTTTGACACAGTGATCTATTTTTCTTGCTTTATTTACTGAAAGTTTCACAAAATCTTGGTAAAAACTACTAATTTTAAACATCTGCTATTGTGGTATTTTTGGACTTCCTTAGATTGCTACTCCCCTATGTTGTATTAAAATATAAATGACTTTGACTAAATAACTATTAAGACAAAGGAATGTTTACTCCATTGTTCTTTGGGACAAAGGAATATCCCACTTCTGTTTTATAATGGGAGTAACAGTCTAAAGAAGAACAATCCGTACACATTCTTCAGATTGTTACTCCCCTCTGTTTGTTTATAAGGAGGAGTAACAATCTAAAGAAGTGCCGTATATTTTACTATAAACTCATCAATTTTACATTTTAAATTTCATATACAGTTAGTTGATTACTCAAAATTTAGTAAAGCCAGTCTCTTCTGTATCAATTTACAATGTCAGAAAAATTGTGTTATAATGATAATATCCTTAAATCTTTGTAAATGAGGGTTATTAAAATATCAACATTATACTTGTTTTTTGTTCAAGGACTTTTGTTCTTTGGAAAAAATGTATGGTACAACATAAGCAGTTCGTACGATCAACATTTCTGTTCTCCTTTTTTTCTCCTCGGTTTAACTTGGGTGAAAATCTATGCTCAGAATTATTAAATCACGTTTCAACTGCTCTGTACCATAATTGCACTGATGTATTTTCATGGTTATTATTTAAATTTCATCATTTTCAATGAAGAAATTTGCCTAGTTTCAGAGTTTTACAATGAAAAGTTCTACCACATCCCTCTTTATCCTCTAATGTCTCTTTTAGGAGTAGGTAGGGGGTTGGGGACTTCCAGATGCTGAAATAAAGGAAGAATAAGGATGAAGGAGAAGTTTTGAAGTGTCGAGTTTTTGGATTTTTTAGCACTAAGTTTAAGATTTTTTGGATTTTTTAGCACTAAGTTTAAGAGTGTTTGGATTTTTTTAGCACTAAGTTTAAAATTTGGATTCAGCTCCCCCAAAAAATGATTAAGAAAGCCTATTTCCAGAACTACCATGCATTGTTCCAGGTAAAATCCCCCTATTACCTTGACTACTAGTGTCCATCTTCAGTGCTTGTGAGAAAGGTCAAAATGATAGTGTGTAAGCTTCCACGGGTAGAATCGTAATAAACTGCTTGGTTTTCCGGTGAAACCCATGTCACAAAGGGGTTGAAGTCTGACGTTTCGCTTCCACTGCTGGAAGCATCTTCAGAGGTGTGGTGCATCGTGATGTTTACTTGAAGTAACAACAATACTGACACCACAACAGTATGTCTTGTTGTTGCTTCAAGTGAACATCACGATGCACCACACCCCTGAAGATGATTCCACTACTGGAAGCATCTTCAGTGGTGTGGTGCATCGTGATGTTTACTTGAAGTAACAACAATACTGACACCACAACAGTATGTCTTGTTGTTGCTTCAAGTAAACGTCACGTTGTACCACACCCCTTAAGATGCTTCCTGTAGTGGAAGCTAAACGTCAGACTTCAACCCCTTCGTAACGCAGATTTCACCAGAAAACCAAGCTCTGTCTATTTCACTATTCCATAGTTTAATATTTTCTTCTATTCCTACATCTGATTAAAAATGTGCCTATATTTATTGTAAGAGCTCCATCCCATTCTTATTCTTCTATTTATTTTCTTATTAGTAGTGCTCTCTTTTGAAATTAAAATCAGTTTAATACCCATATTATTTTTTCCCCCTTTTTATTACTGTAATTTTTGTTTTCTTTGCATTTATTTTCAATAATATATTTTGTACTGCATTTACTAAATCATTTGATGTATGATTTATTTCTTCATGTGTCGCTCCTATCAGGACAACGTCTATTGAATCCCTGTTTTTATTTTTTTTTTAAATTATACCCACTGAACTCAGAGCAATTTTATATTTACGGCATATTTTTTTGTTCTTTGTTCCTTGTCCTCAACTTAGACAATTTATCCTCCTTTAAAATTTAGTGTCTGATCATTACCATAGTTGAAAATGGATATGCTAACTTGTATGAAACCCCAAATTTTATTGATTAAATGGAGAGAATTTTTCAGAACGGTAGGATTATGTATGCTTGAATTTGCAAAAAAAAAAAAAAAATATATATATAATAAAAAAATATTGCTAAGTTGGAGTTTGCAACGTTGTTGCAGTGCTTTTACGCATTTTTGTTATTAAAACAATTAGTTTTAAGTACTTGATTTACATTTCTTTTTCAACTTTGCCTTAATTATTTTATAATTTTACAATTTGGCCATGGTCCCCCAGTAAATAGGGGTTTATGGGACATAATAGTACATTATGCATCTATTGTGGAAAGTAGCATTTTGCATGCGAGTGTGGAGTTCGCACCCTAGCGACAGCATGGGTAGCAAAACCACACAAGCAAAGCAAAATACTGTTTTCGCACGAGTTGCGTACCGTACTTTATCTACGATTGTTGTATTTTAATAATAAATACAGAAATAAACTTCCTGTACGTAAGTTCGTATTTCTCTTTTGATAAAGATGACATTAATTCATTAGTTGTATTTGTGCCGAATTAATTATTTCCGGAGGCGTATTATTCTTATATTTGTCATGATCACATAAATCACTCATTATTTTTCACAAAAAACTCAATATAAACAGTTACTATTATTTAACAAACAGTAAATGAATTTTTTTAAATGTAAACAAACTCGCTAATCATGTGTAAAGGTGATGAATTCTTCTTTTTTACCACCCTAGGGCGGAAAAAAGCTGAATTCTTCAGAATTATGAGACGCACATGTGCAATGAATACAAGTACGTAAAGAATCACTTTCTTCACATCTAAACAAAGATACAATGTTTATATTTCGTAACAATCGTAGATAAAAAAAATTGGCGCACTTATAAAAGTTCGTTATAAGAAGATGTACTGTAAGCTACCTGACTTAATAATCATACAACTATTACTTTCTTCTTCATAATTTCTTTTTTTGTTATATTGCTCTCTGTAATTTCTCCTTTTCTCTCCTTTGCTTTTTAATTCTCTAGAACTTCTTTTATTTATATAACTCATAAATTATTCCATTTATTTCTCCTTTGCCTCTCCTAATATAACCCTACTTATCTTTCAGCTATTATACTTCCTCTTCCTGGTTAGTAATTATTTTGGAGATTTCTTTTTACCCATGGATTGTCGTTAATTTCAAATATCTTAATTGCCTTTTTAACGTTCATGATTAGGTCAGATCACCTTTCTTAGCACCAAATGCATTTTTATCTGGCTTTTCTATTTCCTTAATTATAATTTGATTATGTCGAATGCAATTTATAGATAATACTGGTTTTTATTGGTATCAAATGTCTTAAAAGAAATTTGAGATTAGGGAAATATAAAATAAAAGTGGAAACAATAGAAAAAATAATAGTATGACTGCTATCAAAGTATTCTTACTAATAATTAATTCAGTTTAATTGGTTTTGTAACTTTGTGCGGCTATTTGTGAGATTAGATGCAAATTGAGTTTTTCGTAAGAATCTATTAAAATAAAATTTTCCCACCATTATAATACTATTGAGACAAAGGGATGTTTGGTCCAATGTACTTAGGGACAAAGGAATATCATACTTCTGTTTTTATAAGGGGAACAGTCTATAGAATACCATTCAGTATACCTTCTTTAGATTGTTACTCCCCTGTGTTTTTTAGACTATAAATGACTTTGATTGAATAACTATTAAGATATAGGGATATTTAGTCCAATATACTTTGGGACAAAGGAATATCACTTTTGTTTTTATAAGGGGAGTAACAGTCTAATGAAGAACATTCCATACAACTTCTTTAGATTGTTACTTCCCTGTGGTTTTAGACTATAAATTACTTTGATTAAATAACTATTAATATAAAGGGATATTTTGTCCAATATACTTTGGGACGTAGGAATATCACACTTTTGTTTTTATAAGGGGAGTAATAGTCTAATGAAGAACATTCTATATAACTTCTTTAGATTGTTACTCCCCCTCTGTTTCTTTTTTTTTTTTTTTTTTTAAATCTAAAGAAGTACCACTTTCTCTCTTTATGAGACTGTAATAACACTAGGTATGAACAGAGATAATAAATCATAGAGGAAAAATTGTAAACTTCTAGAGTGGAGGAGATCCCCTTGCAGTTTAGTGGATATATCCCCCTACCACTAAACTGCAAGGGGGAGGTTCTCCTTCACTCTTGAAGTTTACAATCTTTCAACTATGATTTATTATCTATGTGTGGTAGAGGGGGATATATCCCCCTACCACTTAACCCCCCGAGTTATAAAAAGCTGTGATATGAAGAACTTTGAGTTATTAAGTCTTTTTCAATCGATTCGCACAGATTTAATTTTGAGTTATCTATTAAACACTTTGATTTCATTTTACATGGAGTGTCATCTGGATTTCGAGGGAAACAGAAATCACTTGGAGTTATCGAGAACTTGGAGATACTAAGGTTCGAGTAATCTTCTAGAAATTAGAAATTGTAAATTTGTTAGAGTTATCCATTCTTTAAAACTGTACAAATCGAGGTTTAAAGTAAAATTTATCACTTGTTACTTATAAGGCACTTATTAAGACTGTTACTCCCCTTATAAAAAACAGAAGGGAGTAACAGCCTTTACCCCTTCTGTGTTTTTATAAGGGGAGTTACAGTCTAAAGAAGATAATAATGTACAACTTCTTTAGATTGTTACTCCCTTTATAAAAACACAGAAGGGAGTAGCAATCTAAAGACGGTGTACGGAATGATCTTTAGACTGTTACTATCTTTATTAAAACAGAAGTGTGATATCTCTTTGTCCTAAAGTTCATTGGACTAAACATCCCTTTGTCTTAATAGTCATTTAGTCAAAAGAATGTATAAATAATCTTTGTTTTTTTGTGATTACCCACTCTACATCTTAATAATATTATTTATAGAAAATCTTTTCCATGGTCTAATGTGGGTTGTGTTTATTTAAAAACTCACTTCTTCATTTTTTAAAAAACCTGCTATATTTCGACCCCCCCTTGGGTCATTATCAAGCTACAAAAGATAACAAAATAACAATTTTGTTATAACAAATACGTCGAACATTAATTTAAAAAACTCTTAAAACAAATTCATAACAATTTAAAACAAAAATATCACATTCTATAGCTATTCTCACATACCATTGTGATTTCTCACCAACAAAACTCAGGATATTAGTATTTTTACAAAATAATAATTTTATATCATCTACTTTAAAATAAATACCTGTAATTGAATTCATTCTGAATCCTTGTCTAAATATTTTCACTATTAAAAATTAATTTTCAAACCTCCAAGTCATACATTATCAGCTGTCTTACCTACAAAGATATAATATTTAAATTGTTAAGAATTTGTTTTTAGAGTTTTTTAAATTAATGTTCGACATATATGTTATAACTAAATTGTTATTTTGTTATCTTTTGTAGCTTGATAATGACCCAAAGGGGGTTAGAAATATAGCAGGATTTTTAAAAAATGAAGAAGTGATTTTTTAAATAAACACAACCCACATTAGACCATGGAAAAGATTTTCTATATATTATATTATTAAGTTTTAAATCATTCAAATTACAATTATCAATAACTACGGGAGACATACAGAGAAAAATACACCCCCGCACCGGGAATCGAACCACGGGACCTCTGTTTACCGTACAGGTGCTCTTACCATCTGAGCTATACGGGAGATGGATTCTTCTCTGTCGTAACTGATACATATTCCCGAATCCAAGCTTTAAATCTTATCCTACAAATCTAGAGAGCCAAATATTCACGGCAACAGAACTAGACCGAGAATTAACGCTTATAATTGTAAAGTACTCAATTAGTACCTGTACCTAGTACATCTATTAGAAATTCAATTTTTAAATTTTTGGTAGTTTTATTACTACGGAAA
>KZ651358.1:588368-609265 GCA_001010745.2 Gerris buenoi
GGGGGGGGGGGGAAGAATAAAAAACGGGTGGTTTCCGGGAAAAACGGGTGATATGGTAACCCTAGGCGTATGGAATGTTTTTCTTTAGACTCTTACTCCACTTATTAAAACAGAAGTGGGATATTCCTTTGTCCCAAAGTACATTGGACAAACATCCCTTCTTCTTAATAGTTATTTAGTCAAAGTCATTTTTATTTTAAAACGACATAGGGGAGTAACAATCTAAAGAAGTACCGTGATGTGTAGGTTGTATTAAAAATAAAATAAATTGTCAATGAGGAGTTCGAAGATTTGAAATATAGACTTGGTATTATAACATTGATGAAATAACTAGTGAAGGGAAAACATAAGTACCTGATTATGACGTGTAAACCTGATTGTGGCCTCCGCAAGTTGATTGTGAATCCACAGGTGCCAAGAGTGTGCTATTAGGTGATGTTGAGAAAAACATTCCAAAAAAACCAACCTGATGTGGTTCTATCACTGAGTTAAGGCGATATGTTTCCTTATACTAGGTCAGTGATCAACTGTTAGACTAGAGGGAGATAAGTAAGTTATTTCTCAAAAAGATGATAACAATGATAAGAGCGAATGTAAACAAAATATAACAATGATAAGAGTGAGACAATGGAGGAGTAGATAGCTAAAGATAAAGTTTTAAGTGATCTTTGACCAGATTCAATTTTTTTTGGATTTTCAATATAATAAAGATAAAATAAATACATGATTTTAAAGGGTAAAATTACAATAAACCAAAAAAAACAAACAAAAAAAAACAAAAAAAAACTACGTAATGTTGAAATTAACAAATTTTAATATGAACACAGAAATCTTATAAGGATTCTTGTTATTTTTGATAATTTTTCACTTAGTGCCATTATTATTTTTTTATTCCGCTTTGACAGTATGAGGGCCATTAGCAGTTTGAAGACTTAGGCACTCCTTTAGATTGTTACTCCCCTTGTAAAAAACAGAAAGGAGTAACAATCTAAAGAAGGTGTGTGGAGTGTTCTTCTTTAGACTTGAAGAATTTATTATTATTATTATTATTGTTATTCCATTTCTTTTCATTGTTAAATGCCTTTTCCAATCTTTATTTTGGTACTTTTTTACTTAAGCACTCCCCTAAATCCCTTTGTCTTAATAGGTATTAGACAAAGGAACATTTACAGAGTAGTATATATTCCTTTGTCTAAATTAATATTAACACAAAGGGATATTTAGTCCAATGCACCTTGGGACAAAGGAATGTCATACTTGTGTATGTAAATGTGATAATATCCCTTAGTCTAATTAACTATTAAGACAAAAGAATATTAAATATTCACTAAGAAAACTGTAGAAGTCGTTGTCCTTCGGTTTTCTGATTAAGATGATAAGACTCAATCTTAAAATATTGAAATAAAACTGCCACAGGAGTCTCAATGTCTTGTAGAGACAAACGTACAATTCTTTGAGAATTTAGTCGGGTAGACTATTATTTAGGACCAAGAGCGGTGTTAAAGTAAAAGAGTGCCTTTATTTTATAAGTACGTATGTGCTGCAATTGTTCTTTTGTCCCTTTTCATATATATATTTTTTTAAATTGTAGATAAAACAGACTAAAATAGAAGTATACTTTTTCCTTATATTAAATTACACATATTGGCCCTCATTAAAACATCTTTTAGTATTTTTATTCAAGTAAGAATGTTCCTACATTTTGTGGGTGGGCTCTCTGATTAAGATGATAAGACTCAATCTTAAAATATTGAAATAAAACTGCCACAGGAGTCTCTCCTACAGGCCTAGTGGCTTTATTTCTTCCCCCACATAGGTTGGTCAACCTGAGTATCAAAAAACAATTCTAATTGTAAGAAGAGTATAAAATAAAAAGCTAACTATTTTATCTCTTACTAAGATAACACGCACACTGGTGATGATATTATATGTTGATAGACATTTGTGAGTTTTAATATAAAATTGTGGTGACAATATTGTTGTGTTACTTTTTTTAAGGGGAAAAATTTAGAGCTAAAAGCTACACGATTAAGAGAGAAAGGGGAAAAATTTAGGGCTAAAAGTAACACGGTTAAGCGAAGAAGACTGTGAACTGTTAGACGGATAATCGAGATTCTATGTATATATTTACAGTATAAATTTTTGATGTAAGTTTTATTTCTCAATTTAGATAATCTCTTATTTAGTTATTCTTATTTATGCCTCATTCACACCTTATCATCTATCCACCCTAGTAACTGATAATTCCATTTTGATTACATTCACCATAAAGTTGTTAATAACACTATAATGTTTTATAAAATGACACCCTTTTTGTAGTCTATTAGTTAAACATGGNTCGTCTTAAAAATATTCTACGTTCTATACTTAAAGTATTACTTTTTTACATATATATTTTTTTTAAGGTCATAATTTTTTTCTATTGCAGCACTTTTTATCTAGTTTCTTTAAGCTAATGATGTTATAACAGTTTTTTTTAATTAATTTAATATTAATATAATTAATTTAAAATGTGGTTTGAATATATTTTTTTAATTATATCGATTTATTTATTTTTATTTTTTTCAGATTAACCTAGTTAAGGTGCTTTTCGTAAAAGTTATTCCACATTAATCAAAATGGGTTCTAGAACAAAATACCTGTTCCTATACGTAAGTATTTAATATATAATCATAATATTATCTATGCTTAAGATTTTTAAAAATAAGAATAACAATAATTTGATAAGATAAGTAGATGAGGTAAATATATTAAGAAAGTGTAAGTACAATAAATTTGGGACATAAAAATTAAAATTAGATATCAGGGGTGTACTAGTGCTGAACTCTATTCTGGTACTGCTTCGGAGGATGAAAAAATCAGTGGATATTCCAAAGAATAAGGAACTTCTAGTTTAGATTTTACATTTTACTTGATTATTTCAATTTAATTTCATTCTTGTGAATATGTTTTGTTTAAGTAGCATACAAAATAATTTGAAATATAATTTATATATTTCTCGTATTAGGGTTTTTTTGTGGTACTTCTGTATTAAAACTATTTTGTCATACTCATACAATTTTAGAGAACTTAAATTTTACTCGATTCATGTACAGTATTATAAAAACTTATTCAAAAAAGTCTTTAGGACATTTTGTTGTATAGATCATTCATATTCCCTCAACTAACTTAGTGGCATTATTACCTATAACAATGTTGAGAGCTGATCTAAATTCAACATAACAAAGATTAAAAAATAAAAATAAATAATCAGTTCGGTAACTAATTATATAAAAAACTTAGTTTCTTAATTCTGAATGTGAATAAGTTATTAACAAAATAAGTTGCAAATACTGCAATAAAAAATAAATTTATGCAAATTGTAATATTGTCGTGAACAATTTTTCCAGCAGTTTTGCAAAATTCAACTTTCAGAATGTTACATAAAATTTGGCATACATGCTAAGAAAAATCATACCTAGAGGTGATTTAAATCCAGTCCCACTTTGTATATGAAACATTTTTGTTCTATTTAGTTGGACCTATTTTTAATGTAAAACTTCTTTAGCTGTGCTAGAGTAAATTTGCTTGTATGAAACTGACGTCAGGAAACGAAGTTTGCGTTTCGAGACTCATCCAAGTGAAATATTTTTTAATGTGAAGTTGTAAGTTTTTATTTTAAGACTCCTCAAGATCACCAAGTGAGAGATATTTTATCAACTGCCTGTCTAAGTTGGCAGTTGATTTATCTGTAAATAATCTTTCACCTGGACGAGTTTTGAACTATCGAACCTCTGAATTTGATGTCAGACATGCTAACCAATACGTGGTCTGATCAAAAAGTATCCGACCTTAATTTTTATTGGCAAAACAAACGAAGCTATGGGGGCGGGGCTTGGTGTACAGTAGTAGGGAGGCCTAGTGTGCATGCTCATTTATTTGTAAGTCTGCAACACGTGTCAGTCGGTCGTAGGCCATTCATTAGTGAGCAAGTGCGAGTGAGTGTCCTCAGATTTTTCTTTCAGACAAAATTACAGAAAAAGTCAAGTAACGTTACTGTATAAAATTTTGTTAAAAGCTTGGCGATTCTCAAGTGGAAACAGTCCCAAAGATTAAAAACGTGTTTAGGAACGAAGCGATGAGCACCACACAGATTAAGAAGTGGTACAACCTCTTCATAGATAGCCGCTCTTCAGTGGAGAGTGAAGCACGTTCTGGAAGGCCTTCAACATCCAGAAATGAGGTTTTCATTGATCAAGTAAGGAACTTGGTGATACGGATTCGATGAATTACAATCGAGTACTTGTAGAAGAGGTGAACATTAGTTTTGGGTCCATTCAATCCATTTTGTCGACTTGGCCCTCAGGAGGGTTTCAGCAAAGTTTGTGCCTAAACTGCCAACAATTGAGCAAAAAAACCTTCGTCTAGAGATCGCACAGGACATGTTGTATACTCTTAATCTGTGTGGTGCTCATCGCTTCGTTCCCAAACACTTAAAACCATATTGAAGCTTTAATTTGAGTGTCCCTTGAAATCTGTTTTTTTTTTTTTACAAACTTTTGTTGCTTTGACACCACTAAAGATAGTTCTAACTATGAAAGCACTACTTTAGATTAATCTGTGTGTTCAATGTACACTCATGTACTGCACATTCAAAATGATAACCTTTGGTTGTATATTTTTTTTAATTTTTTTTTAGAATGTTCAAAAGTCTCTTAATGACACCGGAAAAACTTTCAAATCACGAGCACTCATTTTGCTCTCTGCTTGGGATCAGCTGTTTGTATTTCTCAGGACGTGCAATGTTGAAGATATGGAAGCCGTTATGAAAGATGCAATCAGGTATTAATATTGATAAATGTTACCTTCTATCAACTATCTTAATTGAGCCACATTGTGCAGAATTAAAAATTAAGGTGTATAAATAATAGATTTAATTGCTTTAATGAAAATCTGGAATGTGCCACCAAGAGGACCTCAGGGGCTGACTAAAACTTGACATTAGAAATCCAGCGCTTTCTATATCATAAATCAATTGGCTCTTGGAAATGGAATTCAAATCAATTGCATTAGAAGAGGCCCCGTTCACATGAGCAATTTTTCAACCTTTTAGCCATGGCAGGGAAACATCTACTGCGAGGCATGAGTGGCCGAATAACTGCGGTAGTTTTTAAAAACCACAACAGGATCTATTTTCCAAGTGGTGTAACAACTGCTTGTGAAATATTTCCTTACATTCAGCAGTATCTCATTCTTGTATTTCTTAAGCCCCGTTTCCATTCTAACAAGTTGCAGGGACATGTTGCGCAAAATCTCCCCGGCACATGTTGTGGGACATATTTTTTCAGGCTTTAAGCCTTTTTTCCATTCTAACAAGTTGCAGGGACATGTTGCGCAAAATATCCCCGGCACATGTTGTGGGACATATTTCAGGCTTTAAGCCCCGTTTCCATTCTAACAAGTTGCAGGGACATGTTGCGCAAAATCTCCCCGGCACATGTTGTGGGACATATTTCAGGCTTTAAGCCTCGTTTCCATTCTAACAAGTTGCAGGGACATGTTGCGCAAAATCTCCCCGGCACATGTTGTGGGACATATTTCAGGCTTTAAGCCTCGTTTCCATTCTAACAAGTTGCAGGGACATGTTGCGCAAAATCTCCCCGGCACATGTTGTGGGACATATTTCAGGCTTTAAGCCTCGTTTCCATTCTAACAAGTTGCAGGGACATGTTGCGCAAAATCTCCCCGGCACATGTTGTGGGACATATTTCAGGCTTTAAGCCTCGTTTCCATTACTGAAAATTTGTCCCGCAACATGTTGCAGAATGTTTTCATTTCAACAAACTCCTGCAACTTGTGCCGGCAACATGTTGCGGAATAAATTTGTAGTAATGGAAACGGGCCTTTATTGATCAGTTCTTGTGTTGTTTCATCTATTTTCTTTATAAAGCTTTATAATTAAATATTATTTGTGAAAGAGCATTTGTTTTCTCCTTATCAATTGCACGTACTTAATTACTTGTTAAATCTAAACTTAGCAATAGTTGTCTTGTCGGTGGATGTACCAAAAACATTTTGTTACCGCTTTCAGCCAGACCTTTAAAGCACATAAAGCATCTTTTTTCTGTAATACCTAACCATTTTATCCAAGGGCTAGGCAGTAGTGACTGTCTGACTGCAATGTGGGCTGAAGCAGTTTTTAATCCGCTTGTGCACTCCCCCAATATTTAAAACAGTTAAACTGCCTCTAGTGGCCAAACCACCGCATGTTCGAAAAACCGCGCGTTTGAATAAGGCCTTAGTGGAAACTATGCTAAATTATTATACACTTTTTGAAGTATATATATAATGATCAAATTCAGTGCCACTTTGCAGTTGTATATAATGATGTCTTACTAGCTGTATTACAAGCTTATTCCTCGATGCTGTCGATTTTCAAAAATCCCACCATGATTACCCTGCAGTAGAGTGCAAATGTTTAATGCTATATAACTTGATCTAATTCTGCTAACATGGTCATTGCAATTACTCTGTTATTATTTTTATTTATTTTATTTTTATTATTATTATTTTTTTTTTTTTTAGGTTTACTCATAAATTTATTTTGCATGGTGATTGGTCCCAATTGCCAGCTGATTTGCGATCTAAACTTGTCCCAGCCATAAAAAAATGTATGCCATTTGCTGCAAAATTGACTCCTCAGGCATTAAAAAATTGTGAATCTTTGCTTACCGAGATTCCATCGCCTTGGATGTACCCTTCGCTCCAAGCTATTTTGAGAGACCGTCCTACATCTGACGAAGAAAGTAAAGAATTTGCTATCTTTTTCAAATTAATATGTTTATAACTGGCTTTTCAGGAATTGGCAGATTTTCTGAATTTTTCTTTTTTCAATTAACTGCTTTTGTAAATGTTCCATATAAAATGCTGCAGGATTTTTTCACTTAACTGTTAAAAAGCTATTGCTTCTGATTTAGGATATGCATGATTTATTTATTTTTATATATTTAAAACAATACTCCAGTTATTTTATTAGAGAATTTCAATTGGGAAGAAAATGCAGATAAAACGGATAATTTAAATAAAATATTAATTTAATAAATGGTGGGTTTCGCTTCAGTCAATATTGTTAATGAATATCATCAGTTTTTATCTTCTCATCTTGATTAATTTGATGTTAAGATTTTGATGGTTTTCACATAATGGAGTCCAAAAAAGTGGTTTTAAAGAGATATCTGTTGTGTAGATGGATGGTGGAGCCTAAACCTACTGTGCTAAATTCATACATGGTTGATAAAATCATACCCTGAGGAAAATTGAGGAATTCATTTTAAAAGAATGATTTTTCAAAGATGGTTTCCACAATTTTGATTATAAAATTTTATTTTGTAGTCCATTTAAATACAAAATTGACCATAAATGTCTTATTTTATTTTTATTCGGGTCTTCGTGGGTTTTAAAATTTTAAAAATGGTGATATTTAATCCCTTTATTGGGATATCTTCAGAGCTGCAAAATATTTTATTTTTATTATTAGGTACAGTTCTTTTTAAAATTAAATATATATGTGTATATAATAAAAAAATATTAGCAATTAAAAAATACTTAATGTGTGGTCTCATTTTCTATTACCAATATAATTTTTAAATTAACTTTCAATTTAATTAAATACTAAAAGTGAAATTATTACCTTGTTATGAAGTCGTGACTTTTCTTTTTTTAGTTATTAAGTTTAAAATATTTGTTACCTATAAGTAAATTTTCCAACACTAGCAATCACCAATTAAGGCAAATTTCCTGATTTTAGTCATTAGAACTCAAGCAACTGTCTACAAAGAACCATATAAAAATAGAATAATAAATATAAATGGGACAGCTTAGAGAAATAAATGCCGTGGGAAGATAAATCCTGGGGGAAAAAGATTCTTGTTCTTTAGAAAATAGCTTCAAAGGTCGGGTTTGATTCACCACCGGTGTGAAATTATTTGGTAATTCATAAATTTGGTAATTCTTTTTTTAAAATGTTCAATAATAATTAAATGCAGCCATTAAAACTACAACAGCTAACTACAGTATGCCCTTTATGAGGTGTAACACTCAGATTGGCCAATCTAAATGAGGAAAAAAATAAAACCACTTGGCCTGTGAGAGGGGTGGGGCCAGTGACATTTTTGTTTGCCTAGTTGGCCCGACCTTCTATAATTCTAAATCCTGACCTCTCATTGGCTCCCCACCTACATTGGTTATAATAAGGTTATTTGGGGATTTATGTGGGCGAGTGAAACTGGTTTAAATCCCTGAAAGATCAATGTTTAACCCCGATTACATCGCACAGATGGGTAATTTGACCAATTCCTTTATCCTGTAATGATGTAATGTTCTGTTCGTTGAGTCTTATAAGAAATGGTGTATAAATAAATTATAATAATAACAAAAGTAGTAAGTAAATAATTAAAGTAAGAGTAAAATTTGATTGTAAACTTACTTTTTTTTGTGATCGGTATTTTTCAGTTAAAGAATTCTTGTCTGATGATGGATTTCATCTTATACTAATTCGTTTGGAAGTATTATGCGAAGAAGGATGTAAAGATCTCGCTCTCAGACTAACTGAAAAATGTTTAAAAAACATCGATGCGTTTGAAAAACAAAAAATAGATAAGACATCGTTGAAAAATAAAACAAACACATTAAAAGACATATACTACACTTTGCTAGCACACTTCAACAGGATCAGTGATATTGTTCAGGAGGTAATTACATTATAATTATTTAATTGTAAGCATTAAATCGGTGTTCAGTTTATTGCAAAAGTTTGTTTTGTCATTTCTTGTGTATACGTGAATGTGTATGTTATTATTTGTTTTAGATTACCAAGTTAAATATGAGTGAAGGATTAAAATTAGTCAGAAGGTGGCACTCAAAAAGATCTCACTTACAAGAAAAGTCAAGAAAGGGCATTTCTAGTAGGAATGTTTGTGAAATAATTGCTCACACTGCTCTTTCGACTGCGATGGTAAAAAATGTGCAGAGTTTGCCTAAGCAGCGCCTCTTATTTGAACTTATCAAGGAGTGGCTGATGATGCTTAGTAAAAATGGAAAATCTCTTTCACAAGTCAATGATAGTATAAGGAAAATGTTGGTTCCAGCCAAGTCTTCTATTCACATGTTTATGTTTTGCCTCGTTCTCAAAGAGGTTAGTTTACATTTAAATACCGTAATTTCGTTTTTTAAAAAAGAATTCATAAGTTTTTTATGAAAATTAGAACTCTATTAATAATATTAGTTTTTGAACTTTCAAATTTAAATCTTAATATCAATATTTGTTTTGGTTTTCTGTTACAGTTTGACTATCGATACCGTTCGATTTGTGTAGAAATATTTATAAGAGGATTAACACTTAACATAAACGAGCTTGAAGTTCTGAAAACGAGTGAGGTGGAAACTCGAAGTATTTTGAGAAGTGAAATAAGGCTTTCAAATGGTTTTTTACAGTTTGGTGATTTTTTGAAAGAAAAAGTGCTAATATGTCGAGAGGCGGTTCTAACAGCTTTTTCTTTACATCCGACAATTTATTCGTTGCACCTCCTGTTCGAATTAGCGTACCTCTCTAAAAAAACATCTAAACGAGTTCCACTTACATACCTTAGAAAGTTAGCGAAAAATAAAACTTATAATGCCAAAAGAGTATTGTTATTTAACGGAAAAGTGAAACATGGTGAATGCCTTAATCTAAAACCCCTATACAAAAAATCTTCAAACGGAACGTTATTAGATTCCGGAAATACATCGCCTTACGAGTCATTTGATTCAGATTCCCTGGACCTTCCTCCGCAGTTGTGTGATGATTTAACTACGGTTTTGAACGGCCCGAGAAACCTTACTTTGAGCTGGACCTTAGATTGGAAGGTTCTTAAGGCAAGGTGTAAATCGTACTTTGAAGATTATTACGAAAAATACGATCTGAGTGATGTAATATCTCCTGAAGATTACGAACCTATTTCTAGTGAGGGTGAGACTCTTTTAGGCAAGAAATTGTCTGAAAAAGAAGAGTATGAAAGATTATACGGACACTTGATTAACTTTGATCTAGAGCCGAGGGTTTATGTAAAAGACATCTTTAAAGGGGGTGAATATAAAAGGTACCTTAAACATCTTAATCTTAACCCGAGAGTAGTGTTAACGAGGATGCCGATGCACGAAATCCTAGCTTACACTAATAAATGTTCTGCCGACGAATCCAAACCTGTTGATGAATGCCCCTCTGACACAAGCAGCGGTTCGATAAATAGAGGCTCGAGCCCGACCAGTACAAACAGGGATGTAGATTCAATATTAGTCCAGTCGGTTCCCGGTATGGATTCTCTTGACATGATTATCCCGGAGTCTCAAGAACCTACTGTTCAGGTTGTTCAAATTTCAACTTGTAACAATGCTGCCGGGCAATCGTCGGTTACGACGGAATGTCAAACCGTCAATGTCCCTGATAGTTCATTTAAAAACACACCTATTTATTCCCAGTCACGCAACAGTTCTTATACTTCACCTGATTGTATGAAACAAGATTCTTGCTCTGATTATGTAAATTCTCTCTCTTCGTCACAGTCACAATCAGTGCCTAAGGATAATCTTTCAGGCTGGTCTCACGTCTCTAGAAATACTTTGGATAACGCTGATATTAAATTGGGAAGCAATGTAAACTGTAACAACACTTGTTCGTATTCGTCTACTTCGACAGGGACTAACACTACACCGCCGCATATTGGAGAAGGTTGCAGTAACGAAACTACTCATCCTATAACTCCCACTGTTTGTGATAAAAAATCAGTAGGATGTGAAACCGACGAAGATAACAAAGATAAAATGAAGAAGTTTGAATTTGATTCAAGAGAAGTAAGCATAGGAAATCTTAAAAACGCAAGTAATTCACACGCTGCTAAACCTAAGGGAAATCCAGGACAGTCAAAAGAAGATCCTAAACCGTCCTCGGGCTCTATACTTCGTGTGATAGTGACAGATTGTAAGAATTCCGATCAGTTTATTCCTATAGAAACCAGGAATGATAACAAAACAGACCTATTGAAGATGGCTACTCCTAGTGTAATAAATTCTTATTCTTCTTCTGACCAATTACTCAAGTTGGTTTGCAAAAAAGATTCGAAGCAGGAAATTTCACAATCCGCTTGTTTACCGAATTTCCAGCATGTTTTTGGGAGGCAAGGATACCAGACTCAATCTGACAAATCCGAAGGGAACGTGTCCAATGTTAATTGCCACATTGCTACGAGTCCGGAATCTCAGAAGGATAATAGAGCGACTACTGCTATTTCCAAAGCTTGCCAGACTGCTCCGAAAGAAGACGTTAACTCGGACGATAGAAGTTTATCTCCTGAAACTGTTTACAGATTAGAATCGTATCCCCAATCGTTAGTGTCTGAGCTTCCTTCGTCTTCTTCGACTCAAAGTCTTATTTTGGCTTACAAATTGCCTGTCACAAACAGTAGTAGTCAAGTTGAAGTTGTTCAGTTAAATCAACCCTCTGTTTTGAAAAAACCTAGCCCGGAACTTTGCACTAAATCGGTGAAGCATCATGGTTCCCAAACAAATAATCCAAATGAAACGGTAATCCGTAACAATATGAATCTGTTGCTTGCTGCTGCACTTAACAGTCCTATTAAAAACACTCCCACTTGCGTTGCATCTTCAAATACCCCTTCTACTATGTCTAAGGGAGTGCAGATGGATAAAAGTGTCGGTGATGATAACTCGTGTCAACCGAAACCTAAACCACCTTCAAAGAGAACTCCGAGGAAAACTGCTGCGAGTAACATATCGAGAATAGTCAGATCTATCGGACCGCCACCGACTGTCATGAACAATGTATGCCAGACAGAGCCTCCCGTTGTTTCCATGCAAGTTCCTTTGAAATCAGTCCAAGTAATGACTAATGACTTAAACCCATCTGATGCATCGGTCAACCATCCTAATCGTTCGAATTCTATCAATTTATCCGACACCAGTGGAACTAGCAATAATTCTATCGCTAGTAGTCCTGTTGAACCCAGTGCTGTTAGTTCTACTACTCTTGAACAACTAAGAGAGTTTGAATCTGTTTTAGAGCACATTACTAATACTTCACAGATGAAAGAAAAGAGTTCGATTCACGAAAGACTTGAAGAACATTCAATTAGTTCTCCCTCTGAAGCACTTGCTTTAGAAAACAAAAGTACTAACCTTGTGAATGCTTTAACTGTTGTAGATTCGTCTACTACCACCTCTGTTTGCTGTTCAGACAATAATGAAACTACCAGTATTAGCCCGCCTGCTTCTAATATGTTAAATACTCCTAAAATTCCTGCTTCTACATCTGTTGTATTAGTCTCCGGGCCTGTTGTGTCTCCGACAACTAGTGCGTCGTCTCAAAGTCCTGTGAGCCCTATGCCTTTAAACAACTCGAGCAGCGGGTGCAAAATGAATTCTAAATCGTCTAAATCTAAGACTAAAACTGTCAGTAAAACAACTTCTCCGACTAGTACTATAAAAGTAACCAATCTCCCTAAACCTCAGCAAAAACCTCAAGAAGACGAACAAACTACTCAGAGAATATATGCCATTTTAGACAAGTACGCTGAACAACTAAGGAATTCACCTGAATTGAAAAATAAACCTGCTCCTCGAAGGCGCTCAAATCCTCCTTCAAACCCGTCTCATTCGAATAAACGAAAAAAATCCAGTCACAGCAAATCCAAGTCTAACACAAATTTGCCGTCATCTAGCTTAGATCTCAGTCCCTCGTCAGAAGACCTTCACAATATCGGTAGTGAAGATAGTTCAAACGGAGTCAGTCAATTGTCTCAAAATTTGAATTCTCCACAAGATTCCGAAGAAATCGCTTCAGCAGCCCTAGGAAATTTTTCATCTGATATCCCCGAAACTGCTGACAAAGAGAGCCAGTCTAAACACCAAATCGTAATAGCCGACGCTTTGCAAAATGCAACTGGAAGAACCGCAGTAATAGTTCAAGATAACATTCAACAGTCTGTAATTAATATGGATAATTCTAAACTTATTTCTGGTAAACAAGTCGTCGTCGGAGGGGCTGGAACCGTTCCCTTAGCTTTGTTGCCTGCCGGAGGAAATGTGAAACAAGTAATATTTCCTGTTACATCCGATTGTAGACCGCTTGTGGTTGCAGCCAAAGTTCCCAAAATGTATAGGGTTCTAACCACTGGAGGAGTTCCAAGTGGTTCCCCTATTTTGTCTACTAGCTCGAGTACTGTTTTGTTAAGACAAATGTGTCTAAACAAAGCAAGTCCAGCTATCAATCTTAAATCTCTGAAAGTGCCTGTGATGTCGTCTGCAAGTAGTTTGGCACCTCAAGCTGTAGTTCTTCCTACTACTGCTCAAACCATTCCTTTAACATCGACCAGCTTCAGCGAAGCATTCGGTGTCTCTCTCGATAGTACCATAATGATAAACAGCCACTCCCCTAACTCTGTAAGCCTGGTATCGAATAAAAGAGTAAACAAGGAACTTTGCCAGGATTCTCTACCTAGTTCTAGCAATGAAACTCCTGTAAGTTTGTCTTCTGTTTTAACTCAGTCGAAAATGGAGTCTGTTATAGTATCTTGTCAGGAGACTGTGGTGAATAAAATATTGCCTGTGATAGATAACGAATCACATAATTCTAAAACTTCTATTCCTGGAACTCCTACTATGTTCAGAGAACATTCTAGTCATAAGTTACCTAATTCCGAATCACCAAAGAGAATGGCAGATAAAATATGGAGTCAGACATTATCCTCTTCTCAAAAAGAAGGTGTAAATATAAAAGAAGAACCCTCGGAAACAAATGCTGAAATAAGTAATGATGTAAATACTAGTGTAAACACCGGTGTAAATACCGATGTTAGCTCTGTTGTAACTACTGGTGTAAACACCGATGTCAATGCTGATTTAAACTCTGAGGTAATCAGGCAGGTAAAAGCAGAACCTAGTGATCAGATAGACTTGGAGAAACCTACAAATTCTGCCAGTGAGTACTTTGTTTCATTTGAATATTACTATGTTTATTTCATCAAGCTCGTTGCCAACTTTAAATACTTGCAATGTATTTTTTTTATTTATTATATGTATTCGAAATTTATTATTATGTATTAAATTTATTCTTTTATTTTTAGGTGGTAAAGAGAAAATAATAGTTGACGATGAGCTGCAAGTTAGAAAAGATTCTTTTTCTGTTATATGCACAAATGAAAGTGTTATTAAAAGTGGATTCTTTAACAATAATACTTCTCAAAATCTGAAGCCGAATACAGATTCGACTAACAGTGGTAAGCCTGTTGTGTCCAATGCTAATGCAGAGTGTCAAGTTAAATCTTCTTCCAAAGATAGACCGGTGCCAGCTACTTCTACCCACTCGAAATCTCAAAATACTCAGCAAACAATTTTTACTCTCCACGGTCCGGTATTTAACATTAAACCCAAAGCCAGAGCTAATACGAATTCTTTTAAAACAACTGATTCTTCACAAGGTAGATTACCGTGTAAACAACGTTTGAGATTCGGGCCTTTACCTTCGGTAGAAGATAAAATTCTGAATGAAGACATTTTAGATTTAGGAGTCGATAGACCGAGTACAAGTGATCTGTTTCCTGAAGCGGAGCTTATGTTAGGGCAGGATAACCTCTCTAGAGATCCTGCTCCGATTGAACTCTTCAGAGTAGAGTCTTCGTCTAGTAGTTCGCCTAGCCAAAGTCCTACTTTGGGAGGAAAATCAGGGTCGTCTTTATGGTTTAAACAAACCGAAGCTAAAAAATCTCAAGCTAAAAAAACTAAGTTCAATAATTTTAGTTCGAAGTTTCAAACAAGCACTTCGTCTTGTAGTTCGTCAAAAAAGAAGAAAAATCAGGATGGAATTTCTAATCAGATTATTAATAACAACCCTAATCTACCTTTCAATCCGAATTTCGGCTCGACTTCATCGGGCTTGACTGTTAAGTTGGTCGACATGGCCGGTGATAATAAGAGTGATACCTGGAGTGATGATTGCAATTTTAACGAACTCGATGCGTCGATAGATTCACTTGATCCGGATATCCACAACGCTGCAAAAATGAAACCTTATCCGGATTTGGCATCGGAAATATTACACATGGCTAACTCCGAGCTGTCCAGCGATGCCGTAGACGTTCCGTTGCAGCAGTGCTACAATTTGAGCAACAACGGCATGTCTATGTCTAATCAAAAAAACGGTGTCAATCCACCGAATACTTCTAACTCTGCAGTTAATACTGAAGGGTCTTCCACTAATCTGAATTATCCTCGCAAGAGAAAATCATTTTCACCGATAAAATACGATGCCGATGATAAGCTTTGCAAAATCAGAAGAACTCTGTTAGATTCCTCCGACGAAAGTTCATCTCTTCCGGGTAATAGCGGTGGCTATTTTGCCGGTATAAATAACTCTTCTTCCAAAGAATTAATGAAAAAAGATTTTCCTTGTTTTAATGTTACAACTGGGACACAACTGAACAAGAAAACTAGTACGGATCCTAATGATAACAAAGAAGATAAGATTATGTTTCCATCTCAATCGGCATTATCTACTGTAGCGAAAAAAACACCTACTAATAAGCCGATGAAAACTAGCTGCAAGAAAAGGTCGTGAGGTATTGGAATTATTCAATAATTTTTCTACTTCTTATATACTTCATTTGTCATGCAACCTAATGTAAATGTGTATTTTTTTCCACTATTAAATGTAACTGTTTGATGTATACATTTGCAATGTAAATGACTTTGGTACCTGATATTTGATATTGTCTTCCAAGTATACATTTATATGTAACCTACATATATGAATGTATATATTTATACACATACCATATGTATTCAAGCCAGTACATATACACACAGGTACACGATGTATTAATAAGTACCTCCCTATGTATATATATATATTTTATATATATATATATGAGTGTGTGTGTGGGTGTGTATTTATATACATACACAAATACATATAAACGCTTTTCTTAAAAAAATAAATATTAATAAAAATATGATGTATAAATTGTGTATATAAGTAGAATTGTTGTTTGGTTATTCTATTTTTAGTTCAATTATTATTATTAATAAGTAGGAAGATATTAGTTCTTGGTTGCTTGCATAAGGTTGCATGATGAATGTTACAAATGATTTTGATTGGATCGTATGAGATTATATTTAACTTTGGTATCCATGTTTGAGGATGTAAATAGATCCATTTGTATCATCTGTCAATTTGTATATTTTCAATGACGTTAAGATGTATTAGAGAAAAAGCTTAATGTTCTGACTATAACCAGTGGAGCTATACCACCTGTAATAACTTATCTAATTGTCAGGAAAAAGAATCTCTGGTATTTAATGTTCCCTAGACGAAGATGTAACTCACATATACATTGTGTGTGTGTATATTATATAAATATATATTGTATGTATCGGCAATACAATGGATATAACTGAAAATAAGTAGTCATAAATTGATAGTTAATTTCTATATTTGTTTAGAACTTTTTTTTTGTAAATGCCAACAAATGAAAACATACTTCTCCATGAGTATCTAGTATACTGAAGATATACTTAAAAAGAATTTCTATTTAGCATAAATAAAAAAATATATCATGAATGTATTATTTGTAATCTGTGTGAATTACATATATGTTATAAATGTGTTCTTTCTTATTCTAGATAGAGTAGTTTCTATTTAGCCTGATACATGTGCCCCTCTTAGCATTTCTTTACTTATTATTTATGTTTTAACTGGCGCTGAGCAGACTAATTTTCTGTTTCGTTGCCCATGTTCGTATAATTATTATTTCTATCATGCCAGCCATTTTTTTTAGTCAATATTTATTTATTTTTCAAAGTATTAATAATAATGATTTATAAATTAGTCTCAAAGATATTCTTTTGATTTTTCTGTTAGTATTTTGTCAAGGATTAATTTGAAACAAATTGACACTGATAAAATTAAAAAAATTAACTGAAATACTCTTCCTCGGATATCCTCCCATTAAGCTTGCCAAATCTCCGTTTAAATTGTTGGAAGATTTGTAAAACAAATTAATAAAATAATAATAACGATCATTACTTAAAAATCCTTATGCTTTGTTGTATTGTTAGTTATTGTAATATAAAGGTTTCTCTATATCTTATCTACTATGCTTCAAAGGTCGATGGTAGACTTACAGAATTTAATTTTTTTGTTGTAAAACTTAATACTTTTATAAGTGTTTTGTTACTAAGATTTAATATTTTTTTAAAATACTTCCAATAAATTCATAAGATCTGGTTACAATTCTAAGTCCTAAATAGGTTTAGCCTAAAAATATTTGTATTATTATTTTATTTTCATTTTTTTTCCTTCACTGTAAACAATTTATTTATAAGTATTCTTTAAGATTTGTTTAATTGTGTATATATATACTCATGTATACCATATTCATGCAAACTTTGACTTACATATATATTTTTAAAAAACAGTGTAATTATCTGCTATATCAGTCAAATTAAAATGTTTTAGACTTGAAAATTTATGTTATTCTAGCAGGCTTATGAATAAATTCCAAACCATCTTAATTTGTGGGTCGATGTTTGTCGGTATATAAATTTATTTATAATTATTTTAAGGGCTTAAGTTAAATAAATGTAATGCTGAAAGAAGTATGTTTTCATTCCATTATATGTTTTTTTTAAGTTAAACAAAAAAAATAATTTGGAGCAGGTATCTAATTTAAGGCAAACTGGAAATCGACTTTGGTTGTCGAAATGACTTAATTGATCGATGACCTATGGAGGTTGACATTCGTCGTTGAAATGCCTTAATCGATGACCTACAAATGTATCTCGTGTTATCTTGATGATTTTTGTTTAGTTTTAGAATATTAGATTTATTTTGTTCATTCCGATTTTATTATGTGATTTATAGTTTAATTTTAAAATCATTAACCCTATTTTCTTATTTATTTTTACTCTTTTTCTTAGTAAATATTTATGAATTTTTAGTTAACTATTCATTTATCCATATTCTTAATTGTTGAGGACTATTATAAATCGATAATATTTCCTATTAATAACTCATTTACTTGCCTCGAAAGCAAATATCTNAGCGGGACTCTACTGTATATGGGATTCCTCAAAATGAGGGAATTGTAGGTTCCAGTCATGCCTGATATTGTGAATAGGTAATAGATTCATTAACTTAAAAAAAAAAAAATTGGTGCGTAAAATGCAAAATTAACAAAAATTTGATGTTTTTCAGCATTAGTTTACTAGTCATTGGTGGGAAGAGAAGGGAGAAAAAGCAAGGGAACCAAATATGTTTAGTTAAAAATAATTCGAGCTGTTTATAGTTAATAATTTCTTTTCCATAAATAATCAAGGTTCCTTTGATTATTATTATTCGTTCGTTTTCTTGATCACTTTGGTTTTATCAGAGTTTCTACCGTAGCATATAAAGCAATTAGTTATTTAAGTGTTTTCCCATTTCTGTATTATATAATTTTTAATTACTTTCGTGTCATGATGACGGAATATATAGTTGAATTTATTTATTACCAGCTTAATGTGCAGATTTAAGAATCTTATTGAATTATCAGCTTTATGGCAATAGTGTATTATAATTGGAAATACGATAAACTCAATATGTAGATGTGGTGATAATATATTCTACTCAAGGTTTTTTTTGGCTAACAGGCTGGAATTAATTAAATTTTCCGTTTAATTGTATTATTATTCACCGTTTAATTTCTTAATTAAGTTATAAACTCTTTGATTTCGGTACTGATTGAGACCAATTTTTAGTCTATATGAAGCTTATTCGAGAATCTCATGTGATTGTGTTTCCAAAAACGTTTATACGGGCCGTCATTTGTCTATCGGATAAATTTAGATTATTAAAATGCTCTTCAAGGTGATTTCAGTGAAGATCTTAACAGTCTCAATCATTTAGTCGACGAGTAGAGAGTTATAAACAGCTTGGTTTTCCGGTGAAATCCGCGTCACTAAGGGGATGAAGTCCGACGTTTCGATTACACTGCTGGAAGCATCTTCAGGGGTGTGGTGCATCGTGGTGTTTACTTGAAGCAACAACAAGACATACCCAGTGTTTGCTTCCAGTAAACATCACGATGCACCACACCCCTGGAGATGCTTACAGTAGTGGAAGCGAAACGTCGGACTTCAACCCCTTCGTGACACGGATTCCACCGGAAAACCAAGCTGTTTATTACGAGTCTACCTGCGGAAGCCTACGCACCGGGTAGAGAGTTGTTAGAACTATATTTTATTTATAGCTTAAATTGTGACCGCTGAGTATTCACACTATATTATCTAACTTGACGATATTTTGTGAATTTGTTAATCGAATATGATTGCAGACTTTTATGTTTTTTCGGTGATCTTATACAATTTAGTCAGCTAGCCTAGCCTGATTTCTCTCTCCTAATCATTATAAAAAATTATATTTTTCGGAGTATAGCTCTCTTAAATCTCATGAGTGTATTAAAATTGATAACTACTTTTCTTTTGATAAAAAATAAGTATATATTCAAATCAAAGTATGTATATATTGCAAAATTCTTGATTAATTTAGATAAGAGATGTTTGTAGTGTTATATAAAACTATTAACTTTTTGTTCGATAAATATTTATTGTAAGTATCGGATACTTATCCTTGTCGATAAATATGTAATTTCTTTTTGTCAGCATATAACTAAAATTTCATATCCCCCTATATTAAAATGTATACTTAAGGATCCATGTTATATAAGGCCAGTTGTAAACTATTTCTTCTTTATTTTTATTATGAATAATACTTATAAGAAGTGATTTTTTTTAGAGATCTTGAATTTCTACGTTAAATTTTATTTTCTGGCGAATCTGGTTCGGTAATTTTGACTTTTATATATAAGTTAACAATTTTTTGGAAAAAGTATTTAAGGAGGCTGTGAAACTATCCAACTTGTATATTTGCATCATTGAATTGCACAATACATGTATGATCTTGATTAGACTTGCTCATCGTTTATAAAGGCTTCATGATAAGAGCTGTATAAAGAAAAATGGCCAAAATAAATATTAAACTGTGTATTTAGAATCCTTCCCTTTTTTTATTTTTTTACTTATTTATTGTTTTGTGATACTTGTTAAACCACCTAATAGTTGTCCTATTTTTTTTTTTTTTCTTAAACCCTTTTTGGTATTTGTTAAAATTATACGATAATGAATTGTGCAGTTCTGTGAAAAATAAATTAATTGTACAACTATCAATTAATGTATTGACATGAAATTGCATATGTATTATTACTTATTATAATATACCGAGCAAAATTATATACATAAATATAAATTTGAGGAGTAGATATTATGTTCTCTGGAAGTCAGTTTGTATGAGAAAAAAAAAATCAAACATTAAACAATTAAAGTTCAACAGACATTTAAGTTAAGTACAGTTATACAGTAGAGTCCCACTAATCCGAACTCCGCTAATCCGAAAATCCACCTAATCCGAACCGGTTTTTGCACTAAATGATGCGTCACCATCCATGAGGTTGTTAAATTGAAGAGCTTTTTCTTGGATTAGAGGGCCAGTGATAGGGATTCCTTTCAGTCTTTCTTGAGAAAACCATAGAAAAAGCGCTTCGTCTAATTTATCGTAAGATGAAACAATCGTTTTACTACGTTTTTCAATGGTCTTTTCACTTGAGGTAGCGCAAAACATCTCAATCTTACTTCTATTTTTTTTCCAATCAGAAATTGTAGCTTTTCCTACGTTAATTTACAAAAATCCGCCTAATCCGAATTTTCGCTTATCCGAGTCAAATAGAATAAACTAAATGATTTACAAGCCATATTTTGTAAGAGGTCACAATATA
>KZ651358.1:640436-678392 GCA_001010745.2 Gerris buenoi
AGATGTGCTCTTTTTACTCAATTAAAAGCTTTTTTAACTGTTTTTAACCTTATCACATATCAGTAACATCATTAATAAGCCAATAAATGTATACATTATAGATGATAAAACACATAATTGATTAAAAAATAATAATAAAGTAAAATAGCACTGATAAAACCCAGTCGTACATTCAATATTATGAGCCAGCTAACCTAAAAACACACACTATTTTACGTAAGTGACGTCACTCTCCCCCAGTGTATGAAAAATAAGGGAACCTTGAACTTTCATGATTCCCTTCAGTGTTGCCCTAAATAAAGCACAAGTAAGTTAGCTTAGTGCTAAATACATAATTTCATTTATTAACTATTGTTTAATGAATTTACCTATAATGTCATATTCACTCATAACCTCCACAAAGGTTGTCATGGTGATTCATCATTAAAACAAACAAAAAGTTAAAAGTTAAATTATAATTACTAAATGTAGATCTACTAATTCATTTGTTTATATATCAGTTGTCAATACTATTAAATACACGACTTAGCTACCAACTGATTCTCCTAGTTTTAGTATCGAAATTCAAATAATTACTATCTCTAATTTATTTTAACGTGATTCAACGTTTTTTTTTTTCATGAACTTTTTATTATTTTTCCTTTATTTATAATTTTATTTTCCACCTCGTTTTGCCACCCCCCGGCCATGCCGCCTGGGGCGCTTGCCCCCCTCCCTAGATCCGGCACTGTATGCAACTCGAGTTTCTAACTAGTTACGCACACAACTTTTCAGTGTTACCGCCCATGTAGAAGAATCCACTCACGTATCGACCGCAATTTGACTTTATAAATCAGTTTCCAACTGAATGCGCGGGACCGTTATTTCCCGTCGCAAAGTGGTCGCTGATATGAGTTTTACGGCAAATAGGGAGAAATAAAATTTTTTTTTTTTATCTCCAGAAGGGCGAAAAAGTGAACTTTCCTCCCTAGTTTATAGGGGGTTACTCAACATGTTACTCATTGCACCCGTTCGGGTAAAACAGGGAGTAATACGTCGCGTCAGAGAGGTTACCTAAAGGTGATAAAGGTTGCTGTGACGTCATGCGCCCTGAACTATTGTTCGTCAGGTTATCCTGCTTCTGGCTCATAATATACCATTGTTTACTAGTGTTCTGTATGCATTTCATAGTTTTTTCCTCTTTTTATTCTATTATAAGCTTTTTTAACCGTTTTTAACCTTATCATATATTAGTATCATTATTAATAAGTCAACAAAAGTATATATTATAGATGATAAAACAAATAATTCTCCAAATAACTCAAATAAGATGTAAAATAACTTACTTACGGATGTGCTCTTTTTACTCTATTAAAAGCTTTTTTAACTGTTTTTAACCTTATCATTTATTAGTAACATTATTAATAAGCCAATAAATGTATACATTATAGGTAATAAAACAAATAATTCTCACAAATAACTCAAATAAAATGTAAAATAACTTACTTACAGATGTGCTCTTTTTACTCAATTAAAAGCTTTTTTAACTGTTTTTAACCTTATCACATATCAGTAACATCATTAATAAGCCAATAAATGTATACATTATAGATGATAAAACACATAATTGATTAAAAAATAATAATAAAGTAAAATAACACTGATAAAACCCAGTCGTACATTCAATATTATGAGCCAGCTAACCTAACAACACACACTATTTTACGTAAGTGACGTCACTCTCCCCCAGTGTATGAAAAATAAGGGAACCTTGAACTTTCATGATTCCCTTCAGTGTTGCCCTAAATAAAGCACAAGTAAGTTAGCTTAGTGCTAAATACATAATTTCATTTATTAACTATTGTTTAATGAATTTACCTATAATGTCATATTCACTCATAACCTCCACAAAGGTTGTCATGGTGATTCATCATTAAAACAAACAAAAAGTTAAAAGTTAAATTATAATTACTAAATGTAGATCTACTAATTCATTTGTTTATATATCAGTTGTCAATACTATTAAATACACGACTTAGCTACCAACTGATTCTCCTAGTTTTAGTATCGAAATTCAAATAATTACTATCTCTAATTTATTTTAACGTGATTCAACGTATTTGGTTAATTGTTAATAGTATCCTATCTCTTTTTTTTTGTTTTCTTAAAAAAATATAAAAAATGTTTACTTTTTGTTTTATAAAATACTATAAAATTAATATCTTATTAAATTTTTCTCCCTTCTGGAGGTTAAATCTTGTATTACCTCGGGAGTAAAAAAAAAATCACTTGCACCCTCGCGATAATTAACTCCCTCCCTGAGGTTTCACCTCAGGAACCAACTTCATCGCTCAGGGTGCAATCACTTACTTTACTCCCTTGGCACGTAAATAACTATTTCTTTTCCTTAAATTTGACTTTTAAATATTGAATATTTTTTCTGATATTATCAGTAAATCAATTGTCTGCATTAGGCTGCTTTAATTTTGTATAATAATAATAAAAGGTAATCTAATGTTCTTTCTTCTACAGCCACACATTCCCTCAAATTTGAGTCCGTCTTCTTTTTGGATGGAGAAACCATCCTCACCAATTCCAGAAAAGAAACTTTGTACATTCTGTAGAATTCTACAAACTTGCTGTCTGTTTCATTTAATCGTTCTGTTCCATGAAACATCCTCGACCTTTTATTTGTCTTTAAATATGGATGGATCCATTATTCCCTTTGTACTGCTCATCATAGTCTGCAGAATTGATTATTGTGTCTTCTTTATCTGAACTACTGCTGGACATACTGCTAAAACTAGCTTCCTTAACGTTAAGACAAACTTTGTGAACAGTGGTCACCGACTAATCCAAAATCAGTCGCGCTCATGTGTGGACCTATAGTTCTATTCTAATTGCAAGCTGGTGGTATGTTACTGTAACTCGCGTTGCAAATTAGTCGACCCGTGTGCGGAATAGTAGATTTCCAAGGTGTTGCCAACGATGTTATATACCTTTTCCTATTCATAATCTAGCATATGGATAATCTCAGATTTTGACAGAAGTATATTGTTTTCATTTTAATTTATGTAATTATTGTCATTCCAATCTTTTTTTCTTTAAAGTATAGAGGTCAAAGGTGTCTTGTAACTTATCTGCCTATTGAACCTCTCGACAACATAAACCAATATAACATCGTTGCCCAATATTGGGTAATGTACCAAAAGAAACCTAGATATAAGAAGCTGCTATCGTTTAAATTTGTCAAATTTATCAATGTTCGTAGGCTTCCGTGGTTACAATTATAATCAAGTTCTAGGTAGCGTCTTGAAGGGTGTGTGTCCCGACGTTTCGCTTCTACTGCTAGAAGCATCTTCAGGGGTGTTCATGGTGTCCTAGGTTTAAGACAGGTGTGAACTGGTGAACTAACGATCGTAGTTTGGTTAACGATCGTTTCCTTACTCACCCTTCGAAACACGATCACCATCGGAAGGCCTAGAACTTCATTGTCGAATTTATATTATGTTTTGGTTACATTCATACTACATACCAACACAGTATAAACAATCGTGTATATTTTGTAATATATTATATATAGAATTTTACTATCGTAGGATTTAAGAAATAACCCTAATAACAATAACTTTGGGAATGATAAATTACCGATACTCAAACCAAATATTGACTCTCTTTGGCAATTGACCAGAAATATAAAAATAACGAATAGCGATTTTTAAAGTTTGCAAACCAAACCTGACGCCTCGGGTACTTAAATTCAGATAAATGTATCCCTTTTGTTCACTTCTACGAATATACTTTATCATCTATGTTTACAATATCAGGGCTATACTAAAACCCTGCATTATTTACAAACTGATATGCACAACGAACTCAAAATGAATCTCACCGAAGATATCCAACTATACATGATATAAATTCAAAATAAAACATCAATTTTATTAATTTTTTGCTGACGAATCAACTCAATTTTTCAAACTGGTTCTTTTATTATTTATATTTTGTATCATTGTACCTACTTATTTGAAATAAGTATAAAAAGGTTATTACTTACTACTTAGGACAACTGATTTAATTACTTCCCCCATTTAAAAATGTCTTAAGAGATGTTTCAATTTTAAGATTGTAAAGGTTTTTTTCTTTTATATATTTTTTCGGCTGTTAAGTTAATTAAGCAAAATTTAATTTATTTTTCAGTTAAGATCTTTCTTTACCCTTTTTCAAAATCCATTATAAAGATTGATTAATGGTATCGTGAAGATTTTTTTTCCTTTTACACCCTGATAATTAAAATAGCTGTGCTCAATCTTAACTGGGAAAAAATGATGCAGAAAAAAACGCACTTACTTTATAACAATACAAAATCTTAATTACTCCATTATGTCGTTCCAAAGCTTTGGATAATTCGGTTCTCTCCTCTTGACTCTTGTCATGGACAGACGAGACTCGAACAACTAATTTAAGAATTAAGGAAGACGAAGAGTTTAACATAATGCTAATTACGATTTTTGTTTAACTACTTCTCGTTCCAAGGACCAAAGGCGTTTTCTTAAAGAGTAGAAACTAATTAGGAATACATTTAATTTAAAATTCTTCGCGAGGTAAATTCCTAAAAAGTGGCGTTCAGGTGTCAAAGCGTACGAAAATTTAACGGCGCAATACTCGATTGACGTTGCCCGGTAGCTACGCCGACCGAGCGTGTTCACAACTCACGTTGTGTTGAATGTGTCATCAAGTCATCACTAGGCATCATTCTAAACCAGAGGTCTCCAAACTACGGCCCGAGAGACGATTTTTATTAGACCCACCGCCCAGCGGCCGTGCCACGAAGTACGTTAACAAATGCACCTAAACTATGCAAAGCCATAAGTTCTCCATAATCAAATGCCATTTCGACCATAAAAAAAGATCAGCACGAGTCTTATTGTTAAGGAGTCTAACTTTTGTTTTTAAAATATTTTTTTTTGCATTTGATTTTCTATAAATTATTAATTATGATTTGTTTTTATTTTTAATATAAAAGAATTTAAAGGTATTATTTACTTTATGTTTATTATAAGATAAGACTTTAGATGTCGTCTTTTCTAATCATTGCCGTTAATCTTTTTGTTATTGTTTTGAGAGATAAGACCAAGAATAGTTTTCCTTTTGTTTTCAGTATTATCTATCTTCATTAGCCTTTATATTATGATTTCTATTAAAGAGTAGTTATCTCTTTATGTTTACTTTATCTTTTTATCTCTACGCATGGAATATATCTGCAAGATAAACCTCCCTTCCAACTGAAGGCTTCCACGGGCAAGTTAGTTCCTTATGACTCACTGGAGAGATCACACCTTACTACAGTGATACTTATACTGTAAAGGTGTGACTCCCTTTTATATCTTATACTCTTCTCTACTGTACCTGTGTGTACTTACTTCATACAAAGTCTCTGTGATTCAACTTACTTGGAACAGTACACTTTTAATCTGAAATACTGCAGTTTTAATTATCTACTTGCTGTTGCCTGGGTGCTGCCTTTGGAACTACCAAGCAAAGACCACTCAAGCCTACTTAAGGACAACGACTACCTTGGACGAAAGTCGGGTTGTGGTGTCTAAGTCAACGACTCAGGTCATATTCTACAATACTATGTTATTTTTTCTTCTTTATCCTTATTTGAAGGTTTTATTATATCTTTATTTCACTTTTATGATTTTTGGTACCAAACTTGAAATTTTTTTATACTTTCTGTTTTTCAATAAGAATTATTATTTTATTTATACATATAAATTTTTGTGTATAAGGATTTCAACCAAGTATACACTTCTTTCAAATGCAGTTAGTTTATTTATTTTTTTGCTACTAAAGTGAGATACTCCCATCCTATGATTTTACAGCTACTTTTATTATTTAGTGTCGGACAGTCAGTGTGTCAGGTTGATGAACCACCCTGTCGGCTAACACTTATTAAGTTTATTTGGCCAAAATGGATACGGTCTATGCGAGCTTATTATCCATGTCCAATAGCGAAATGTTGTTTACTTCATCCGGCCCACTAGGGACCATCTTTTCCAGATCCGACCCTTTATGCAAAACGATTGCAGACCCCTGGTCTAAACTAATGTTTAGACTGATGCTGATAACTGATAACTCATGTTTTACACTGATAATAACCTGGAAAAGATTTATGAATAATCCGGGTGGCTGTCGTTGATGAAAATTAGAACACATTAATTTCAAATATTCGTGTTACTTCACACTCGCAACTTTTATAATAAAACGTTATAATAATAACGCTGTCGTCATAATAAACGATTATATTTATAATATAAAATGGCGATTATATCGCCATTTTCGCCCCATGAGTCTCCTTTATAACATCGCCATATTCGCCCCATGAGTCTCCTTTATAACATTTTGTTCAGTCGTTTTTTCCAGAGCTCTTCGATGGAGATAGTTTTGGGCCAAAAGACTTTAAGGATTCTCTGTATACAGCAGTTAACAAAGTTTATTCTCAATGTCCATGGGGCATCTTCCATTTCTCAAGGTAGAGAGAAAAATCAATAATTATATTTGATAAAAATTGAATTATTGGCAAGATGATTGACTCATGGGTAGATATTAAAAATATTAATGCTATAATTAAAAAAGATGGATCAATAAAACATAAAAAAGTGCATCCCATAGTCTCAAATCGATCCAAGTATCCCTAAAATTACGCTTCATTGCTCTAACCACTGAGGTCGGAGAAATGATTTTGCCCTAATTAGATTTCTAAATATAAGTTGAATTTACTACAAGACGAGATGGAACTATGATAACTGCTTAACACAAATATATCCTTTATAATTTGAATCTCCAGTCTTAGGTTGCCATTTACTTCGAATTTGTTTTGATTAAGTTTTCTTTTGCCAAATATAATTAGTTAAATAAAAAAATAAAGATTTATAAAGATGATTTTTTGGCTATTTATTTTACTATTGAATCAAAAAAACATTGGTTTATTTTTGGACGGAGGGTCAGTTACTATATAAATCTACTCAATGTGATTTTAAGTGCAAAACTTGAAACAATAGAGGGAAATGTCATTTCTACATGCTTAGACAAACATTTCTTGGATGTTCAGATTGACATAATATAACCGCATTACTATAACAGCACTATTTCGTCACGTAATTTAACATCACGTCAATATTATTACATTTCATTTACATATACTTACATTGTTTGTCCTATATTAGATCATCCTTAGATAAGTCTAATCAAACAAAATAGTAGGGTACGGTACGCTTGTCATTTAAATTGTATCTATTGAAGCGACAAACGCTTTGTATTTATTGAAGTGACAAACGCATTAAGATAAGATATTTATTTGTATAAATCTACAAGCTTGTATAACAGAGTCGTATTCAATTAAGTGCATACTATAAATTAAACATAATAAATGATAAAACATCTTTATATATCTTTATTTGTTTAAAAAGTGGAATAAGAGTCTTGTCGATTTGTAAATACATTCTAATTTTGTGCCAACGTTAAAGGAATTTTTAGATAACTTCCCTTCACTACTTCACTAAATTATTCAAATTACAATTATCAATAACTACGGGAGACATACAGAGAAAAATAGACCCCCGCACCGGGACTCGAACCACGGGACCTCGTTATTGATAATTGTAATTTGAATTATATAAAAATTTAATCTTTCCGTAGTATGAAAACTACCAAAAACTTAAAAATTGAATTACTTCACTAAATTTAATGATTTTCGTTTTATCCCGGTTTACTTCGAGGTCATTCGGTTTTCTTTGAGGAAACACAGTATTCGCATAGCAGTAATGAAAAAATTGGGGCGACAAGGTTTCATTTCTGTTGCAGGACATATTGGATATCTATTTTGAGTAAAATTTTTTTGTTAAAATTAATTTTTGTATGAGCTTTTTGTAGATTTGTTATAAAGTTTTAGTGTCTTTTTGTTTACACCTATGCTAATCTATTTCATTAAAATTCTTTGTTTAACCCTGTCGAACGCTTTTCGAAAATCAACGAAGGGTGCAATAACTTTACGTTTAAGTAGGCGAAGGTGGTTTTCTATCACTGTATTTATTATTTATCTGTAATATTGCCTAGGCAGCTTTTAGCAAAGGAATAAGCTTTTATCTACGATTGATGCGAAATATAAATATTTATTCTCTTTTTAGATGCGTAGAAAGTGATTTTTTTCGTAGTTGTATCCATTGCGCATGAGCGTCTCATAATTCTTCTTTATTTCCACCCTAGTGCAGAAGGAAGAATTCTTCGCTTTATCGCACGATTATCGTGGTACAAAACTAAATTGCTGTTTGTTTAATTAAAGAAACTGTTTTTCTGTATATTTATTATTATAATCCTACAATCGTATAAATGCAACTCGTGCGAAAACTGCATTTTGCTTTGCTCGTGTGGCTTTACTACCCTCGCTATCGTTCGGGTGCAAACTCCATTCTAGCATGTAAAATGCTACTTTCCACACTAGACGCGTAGTGTACTACTTTCTTTCTTTAAAAGCTGCCTTAGTGTCTGGAATTAAATAATGCACCTCCAACCACTGCGTCGTTTTTGATTTAAGTGAATAGCTTATCCGTTAAAGTGAATACCTAGATAGTTGTTAGGGTATTTCTTGGCTCTCTTTTTGAAGATAAGAGTTTTCATTGCCATATTTTGACCATTCTTTAGGGGCACTTCCTAAGTTTAATAATTTATTAAACCGCACGGTGATGTACAATATCCAATTTTAGGATTAGTACTTAAAAAAATGTACATCTTATTCCATCCGACTTCATTTTTGAATTATTATTGATAGCAAATTAAACATAATTATAGCTCAGTATATGCTGATAATAGCTTTCCTATGTATTGATTTCAATATTTAGGAATCCTATCGTTGTGCATTTTTGTGAAATCACTGATCGTTATCCAAAATGATTTCCTGTTTTTAACATTAGGTATGGATTGGTTAAACTTATCATTACATCCTTTTTTTTTTGCTCTAACTATTTTTGGTGTATTCTTTTGACATTTTGTATGCTTCTGTTATAATTGGTTCTATAAATTTTTCTTTCTTGCACTTAGGACGCTTTTAGTTTAATATTCTCTTTAACCCTCGACCTTCGTCTTCAAGCCATACTTTCCACTTACAATCCATGGAGCCAAGAGTATAGCTAATTGTTTCTTTTCAAATATAACTTCTCAGCAGCTGTTTTTACTTCCTTGATTAGGCTGTGAATAAGCTATCAATCGACCTATTCTCAACGAGTGCCACAGATAGCTTTTCATGTTTTCTAGAAAGGTATTTTAGAATTATCATGCCAAACCTATTCTTTTCATAAGTTATTTGCTCTTTTTTAGAGAATGCACCAGTTGTAGATGAAAATAAATGTTATTTTTTAAAGACAAATGAATAATTATTGGAATATATGACATAACTTCTTAAGTCTTTGCTGTAGTCGGTCTCAGATAATATAGGCTGAGTAAGATATCCCCGGTGCTTTCGCTTGTTCTTGTTTAATTGGCCTATCTGATAAAGTGCGACCATATATCAGTACAAAGGTACGAGATTCCATAAGATATGACAGAGTCCACCAGTGATGGATCCAGGCATCCAGGCTTTGCGGCAACCGGGACAAGAATGCCGTTTGACCTTTGACCCCTTGATTTCTACCTAACGGTAATTTTTGCAAAAATGCTCCAAAATAGTAAAGTTAAAATAACCAGTCATATCATTCATAAAGCCACCCAACCCCCAAAAAAGGTTTCCCCTAATTGAAACGTACGACGATGACTTGAATAAAAATTGACCGATTTTAATGAAATTTGGTACACATGTTCATTTTATCTATAGTAAAAATCAATATCAGCCACTCCCCACATCATACCTATATATTGTACTGGCGTACATTGTGCCGAAGCTGGTGTGGTATGGTCATTAGTGAGATATCTAAATTAGAGCTTCATGGCACGGGATCGAACCACTGACCTTGGACCTTGATTCGTCTCGATTCATTGAGAGCTAGGCGAGTGCCTAGAACACCTTGGCACGCTGTCTCCCCTATTAGAAGACTAAGAGCATAAGCACTTTAAAAACTGACGTTTTTGTTTCAAAACCAAATGATTGAGTTCTTAGACAATATAAATGGTAAGAATTGTGATTTTTCTAAACATTTTTCTAATTTACATATTTCCATTATTAATCGATAAGAGTAGTTGTAGAGACTACTCAGAAATAAAATGGATGATATTTTTGTGGTTATTACTGTTATAGGAGCTTGATAATAACTCAAGAATGAGTCGAAGTATAGCAAAGAAAATGAGATAGGAGAGTTAGTTTTTTATAAGTCCCTAATGACCTACTATCAACTGCACAGTAATTATTAAGGAATCACGATTCATCTACAATATTATATTACTTTTATTTAATAGCAGATCATGTTTGTAGAGACGATGTAGATAAAATAATGTAATCTATCGAAATCTTAAAGATCTCGCTTAAAATGATCATTGAAATTTAGATTTATTATATTATTTATTTAAAGAATAATACATGCTAAACAAATCTACTTAGGAACACAAACTTATTTCTTTTAAATAAATTGTTTACTTGAAAAGGTCAAGTGCCATTTGCAAAACGTGTTTGAAAACAAAAACAGTTATTTATTTAGTTTTTATAAAATATTTATAAGTAAATGAAAATAGAGAATATTACCTAATGAACCAATTAATATACATGAAAACGTCTCTTGATAATTTAACCATTTCATAATTGCAGCTTTATCACTAGAATGGAGATACCGACGTATTTTCATGTTTTAGACATCCTTAATCACTATTATTTGACAATTCCCCATTTATTCTTATAGTGTCCTTTCTGCCGTTTGATTTCTCTTGTATGGCAGTTCGTATATTTGAATTACAATCTTCTTGTTCATGCAATAACTCAAGAATAATGTATGTATGAGTTTTTCCTTATCTAAGAGTATAAGTTATTAGACTGCGTTAAACAGCTTACTGTTCTTTATCTGTTCTACTGTGTCTATGTAATTCATAAAATAAGGTACAATTTGAAATTGTAGCATTATTTGGATTTTGTATACTTAACGTACCACTGACTTACCTTTAGCTATTTTTAAAGTCAATGCAGGAAGACATGTTTTCTCGTGAAATTGTCTCTAATGTTAGTACTTCTAAGAAGAGTTAGGCCTTTTTCGAGAGCCGGCGCGGCGTGTGAATTAACTTACTTACCATGACTCCTAGGCAGGTAGCGTAGTCGTGTGGATAAAACCACGTCTGCTCGGCCATCACTGAATCATGAGTGAAACGAGATGGGGTTCGATTCCTCGCCGTGACACTCTGATTTATATGACTCACTAATGATCTCATCATACTCGCTTCGGCGATACAATGTACAGATGTATGATGTGTGAAGTGGCTGCAACTCTCTACCGCGGGACGTAAAAAGGACCTAAGTGATGGCCTAATTGCAAGGTTCGAACAAGTGGTTCGTCCTACCCGTCCTAGTAGGAAGTACTAGACTACTACTACTACTACTACCATGTCTCCTCGGCCATCACTGAAGCAAGGGCGGCACGAGGTCGTGGGTTCGATTCCTCACCGTGATGTTCTGATTTATATGGCTCATTAATGATCACATTATACTCGATTCGGCGGTACAATGTACAGAAGTGGCTGGAACTCTTTACCACGGGTATAGTAAAATGGGCCTAAAAGATGGCCTAATTGCTAGGTTCGAACAAGTGATTCGTCCTACCCGTCTAGTGTCGAGTACTAGAGCTAGAGCTAGGATCTTACTACTACTACTAGGCCTCTTTCATACGAGGCAACTGACTTGTGGAATCAGCTTCTCTTCCCAATGGGAGGTCAGTAAGATGTTAGAACCCGAGGAAGCAGGAGTACATCTTGTGCTTATCTTCTTATCTTCAACTTAATTTACTAAACATATAGTTCCAAGCATCTTCCACTTTGAAAAACTAAAAAAGGAAATAACTTATGTGATTAATTAATAATATAGCAATAAATATAAAAAAGTGCTTTTTTACTGTAAAATTTGCAAAAGAAAAACCGATTTAAAGTTAATGAATATGTAAAATATAAAAATCTGTTCCCTAGTTATATAGATAAAGGTTCGATTGAGAGATCCCCAAGGCCACTAGCTTATAACTAATTTCTGTAAATGACAGAAACATTGAAACACAAAACACGTGACACTAAAACACGCTCTCTTTGCGACCTCTAGTTTAAAAATAAACTAGAGGGCCTCTAAAATAAAAAAACCTTGTGTCCACAGTTACACAATTTAAAGGAGAATTATATAATTAGCTAATAGCATATAAGTAAAGAAAAAAAGAAAAAATGTTGTTTCAAATTCAGATTCTCAATAACATATTTTATCATAGTTTTAGTTTATCAAAATCTAGGTGACTTTCTTAATTAATTAAATAATTTGAATGAAATGTTACCGATTTTACCTTGTTTTACCTTGGCTCCATGCTGTCGAAATCAACAAACCATTCGTGTGTTACCTCCTTCCAAGCTTGGGCCTTTTAATTTGATCACTGCAGTCACCACACCTTTCTCTGTCATATCTCCCATACCACGGGACGAATGCGAATATATTCAATAAAATATTTCTACGTTAGAATTGGAAGAGAAAGTAGAATAGTTTTGCCTTTTCATAGTGAACAAGTGACCTCAGTTGACTCAATTCTTTTTATTTTAATCAACTACCTAGGATGAGAACATGAGATGCACATGTGCCTGGCCTCTAGTCAGCGTGGCGGACGAGTTGACTGCTTGTGAAGGGGTTCTGGCGATTTCTTAACACTTCCTATCTGGCTACACACCTTTTCAACCTCCCGATAATCTAGTTCTAGTTGAATCAACTAATCAACTAATCGGCTTTAGACTTCCTAGAGAAGACTTAATAATTTTGGTGTAGAACTTTATAAGAAAAATGATACTGCGAGTGTCAATATCATGCCTACATGTCGATGAAATCTATCATTAAAAAAATTATGTAAAAATTTATCTAAATTAAGTAGGTATTAAGCGATCATTAAATATACAGCAGTAATGTTTTGTCCTAACATTGACTCGTTTAATACTATTATTTTTGTATACAAATGTAGCTTGGATTGGTATGCCTCTTATACGTTGAATGCTCATGTTTGTACCTTTATCTGTTGAATCTGAAAGCCAACGCAATAATACCTTTCAATCGATGTGTTTAAGTGTCTCACTAGCCAAGAAATCCACCTGTGGTGTAGATCAGTAGTTTAGATTAAAATGATTTCTTAAATTTTTCTATAGGTAGATTCATTTTGGAATGATTTTTTTCCCCTTTTGTTGTGTCTTCAGGGGTGTTTTAAGGAAAAAAAAATTATGCAATATTTCGTTCCTAATTTGGGACATTTTCAAGCAATTTACTTTTTCAGCTCATTCTTAAGTAGGTAATAGAAGTAAGTTCATATTGGAATATCCATAGTATAAATTTAAGAATATAAAATATCACATGATTAATGAGCCAAGGACAGAGATTACACTATGAATTTTGCTATATTAGTTTAAATTTAGTAATATTGTAATAGGATTTTGCATTTATTAAATTTGAATAGTTTAATCAATATATTCTTGTAACACTAATTCCTTATAAAAGTATATTCTAACTAATATTATCCTTTATATTATAATCGATTAGAGTCCGAAATGTTTTGTTATCACTGAGCTATGACAAACACATTTATTCAAATAAAAATAAGTACATATTTTTGTTTTAATTTGTTGGTCTTAAAATATAATATAATAAAATATCTAAATTAATTTACTTCATTGTAATTATTTTTCTAATAATAAAATTTTGCCTGTTGCACTGGCTTAACGCTCGTAAATTTTAAAAGAGATTATGCATTTCTAGATGTGGAATCATGAATAAATCCTATTCCTATTGTTAAAGGAAATATTCATTTTAATCCACAGGTGGAGCTGAAAAAAGGGTCTTGTCTTTAACCCTCCTCCTATTTCTACCTCTAAGGTAGGACGTAGGACGTAGGGGTTCTCCCTCTAAGGTAGACGTAATGCTCAAAGGCTGCCTTTTGTTCGGCCAGATGTTTCAAGCCAAGAATGTTCCGGGTCAAAATAGGAGAATATCTGAAGCGGAAGGATTTTGTCCACAATGCTAAACAAAATTGCGACCTTTTGTTGAGTTCTCTTTGCTTTCTCAAAAAAGAAAAAATAAATCGCATTGATACTAACTTTGAATACAGATGTAATGTCAACTGTGTTTTATAAGTGTTTTATATGTGTGGTACAAAAGTCTCCTCCCTTCTTAACTTTTGAACGGTTTGAGATACATTTATGAAACTTAGGGGATCCACACCATGTAGAGGGAAGTTTGTTTTCATACAATTGTACAGTAGGGGCAACCACTCATTTTGCCCCCAGGTCACCCAACTTCAAAATTCCAAATTGGAGCGTTTATTTTTGATATAATTGATTCTACGGTGAAAAATAAGAGTATGATTCTAGTTTAGACTTTTTTATATCTCCAATATTTTGCCCCCTATATGGGGCAAAAGTATAAAAATAATAGATTTAATTTTTTTTTCTTAGATTTTTACAGCGCTTAGGGGCAAAATAGATGGTTGCCTTTAGTACGCGACTGCATGAAAACAAACTTTTCTTTACATGGTATAGATCACCCAAGTTCCATTAATTTCTCTCTAACCGTTTAGATTTTACAACGCATTATTTTTCTATCTTTGCCCCTCTGTAGGGGGCAAAATATTTGATAGAAAAAAAAAAATTTCTAGTAAAATTTTATTATTTTTCACCGTAGAATCTAAATACTGCTATAAAAATGGGTGGCCTGGGGGCAACGTGGGTGGTTGCCCCTAGTGGGCGATTGCATGAAAACAAACTTCCCTTTACACATGTTACTCAACCGTTTACTTCAGCACTCTAAAGGCACCCATACACGGTCATAATGTTTGTGCAAACATTTTGACCGTGTATGGGACTGTTTGATGTTTGCGCAAACATAATATTTAACCAAATTTGCCCGACATCAGGTTTGCGCAAAATGTATGATCGTGTATGGAGGCCTTAAAGAAAAGAAACATCTAGCTTTGTACAGCTAGATAATATCAATCCTACACATAATTGATAGCGAGGTTCAGTCAGAAGTGAAATTTTAAGATTTAGATTCACGAAAAATTAGGTATAATAATACAAGAATAGTCCATTGACCATTGTCAATTGACCTCCATGACCATTGTACTAATTTTTTTTTAAAAAAGGAAGTATATTTTCCGAAACATCTAAGTACACAATTCTAAATTTTCATCTTTTATTTATTTTATAATAATAATAAAACAAAAAAAATGATTAGCTAGTCTTCCTTTTTTTCTTATCAATTGCAATAACATTACGAGGGTAATAAATATTTTATTTAATTGCCTCCTTTTTCTTTAATTTATTTTTCGATCGACAACATTTTGGCACGTGGTGTTATAGTTGCTACAATTCATTTTGTTCTATTAGTCATTATGATTATTTTAAAATATTTTTTGCTAAATTATCTTTTTGACATGGTTTTATTTGTTGTTATTTATATTATATTTAATTCCCTTTTGATAATCTTTTTGACATGGAAATGTCATAGATTGTTTATAAACTTGATTATTCCAGGATAAAAATTAGACGGTCTACTATATTATCAATTCACAGTACTAGGGAAAGTTGTAGATCTATCATACATTTTAATTCTCTTATTTTATGTATTAAAAGAGGAAATTTTACAAATATTTTGGTTACATACAAGTATGAAATACAAAATAACTTTTAACCGAAAACGTTGCATTAACGTTCTCCTTTTCTTGATTGCTTGTAATACAATTTTAAAATATAATCTGTAGCGGATAGGCCTTAAAATTTCGAGAATTTTTTCAAATGCACTTTCACATTATTTGATAATAATTGTGTTTTTACTGGCAAACATTTAATTTTATAATAATGCATATAGAATAGTAGAAACAGAAAAAATTGTTTAAGTCATTATAAGGTATTTTATTGTATTTGTTTCATACATTTTTTTTTTTTTTTTCTTGTCTCGTGATATAATATTTTGAAACTTTTCATTTTTTTTCTTTACTAATTTACAAATTCATTGCAGACAACTAAAATTAAAAGTTACAAAGTTATCTGTTACATTTATAAAATATAATTCTAATTAAAATTCTTTTTTTTAACAAATAATTTTTTTTTAAAATACTTTTTATAACACATCTATAAAATAGATAGATACAGAGAGGGGAATAGTTAAAGGGAAGATATATGGATCGAAGTTGGCGGAAAGTGATGATAGGAAATATGTAGTATGAGTGGAAACTACGCGGCAAGTTATGTTTTGCTCGGGACCGGGGAGTGGAGATTCTGACTGGGGTGAACCCTCGTGTCGAGGCTGACCCGCAGAAGTTAAAGTGGTGAATAGGGAGAGAGTCGCTTGCCCAAGCCGAAAGAGTAAGGGCCGGCTCTCTTTCCCAAGCCGAAGTCGTACTGCTTCACTCTCTTACGGTATTCGTCCTTGGGGTCGTTATTCTCTTCGTAGTCTTCACGGTTGTCGTAGTCACGCTTGCCCAAGCCGAATGAGTACATCTGGCTCGGAATTCTCTTGTCCCCGTCGGCTCTCTTGCCTAAACCGAAGTTGTAAACTGGAAGTCGCTTGTACTCTGATACGTAGCTGTAAGCTGCTCTTTTTCCCGGGTCTCCGTAGTCGGCACCCATTGCTACACCAACTAAAGCTACTAGTAGCCCTACCAACAGCATCCTGAAATCAAAAACAGATAGGCATCAGTACAAAATTAAATTATTTAGAAAATACTAAGACGGAACATGTACAGGGATCTTAGAGAATGAGAAAGCAGGTGAAATAGCAAAGAAAGTGGCTTCCATACTTTGGACCGGAACCTGTAATTGACTAGTCGAGATTGCAGGTCAGAGGAAGAAGTAGAGAGGGCATGGATAAGAACGAAGAGACGCAGGCAGCTTAAAATGATATGCCAAAACTAGACCAAAGGAAAACCAGATGGCTTAAATGAATGAGCCGACTCAACACCATTAGAAACATGGAAACATGATAGGGGTCTAGAAATTGTTAAATTAAGGGACAAATGGCATTATTATAAATCGAAGATGATCTCACTTGTCAGTTTGCGGTGAAGAAGAGGAGTCAGCTTTCCATTTTATGGGAGTATGAGATGAAAGAATACGATTTCTCACATTAGGTGTGGGAAAAATCAAGGAGCTTGTTGCACTAAAGTGGCAAGATATCCTCTTCTTTATAATCCAAATTAACAGACTTGAGGTTAAGACTGAGATAGTTTGATGGGCTTGTGATTCAGGAGTTAGCAATTACAACCTAAATACGGTCTAGTTGCTAGGCTTGGCCTTCCTGCCCCCTTACTACTACTATTCTAAACGAAATAAGTCTATATAGAATTATTAGGATACCCTGGAAAGCTCATTACTATAATTCTTGCTTAGTAATCTGGAGGTTGCGGGTTTGATCCCTAACTACAGCAAGGGCCCCACGCTCAGTGTTCATCCAACATCGATGTACATGGTAGCTATATAACAGGTAAATGGGTAGCTACTTAAGTAAAGAGGCATCTTATCCGGTTGTGAATGCCACTTATACGGTTTATAAGCCCTTCGTAGCCCATCATGGACTATTGCTCCATTAAATAAGTATAATTTTTTATACATATGTATTTCATTGGACGAGTGGAAAATAATAGCGAAAGAAATAAAGGCTGTTTAGGACTATATAAAGGTAACTTATTGCGTAGGCTTCCGCGGTTAGACTCGTTGTAAACAGCTTAGGTTTCCGGTGAAATCCGCGAAACGAAGGATTTGAAGTCCGACGTTTCGCTTCCACTACTGGAACCATCTTCCAGGGTGTGGTGCATCGCGATGTTGACTCGAAGCAACATCACCAACATCACCTGTTCATCTTGTGTTTGCCCGATGTCAGGGAGCCACCGAGGACTAAGAACGACTTAAGCCGACTACATCGTCTCTCACCTGAGTACCATATCACGACAGAGCTGTGGCAATTTATGAAAGTAGAACAGCCTGAAAGTCTTTTTGTAGCGCTTCTACTTCGTAAGGTAGAACAGGACAGGATTAAGTAAGTAAAAATTATTTATGCATCTATTTATGAAGTAATCCAAGGCGCAACATCCATTGGGGATTAACATTAACCAATGATGTTTTTGATAATAATATTTGCTACTGGAGCTAAAGATGCATGCAAAAATCGCAACTTATAGAACTTCAAGTAAATTTTAGTTATCCTGTAGTGATAATGATCGTTCAACTCACAGGTACACTTATATTCTAACAATATAATATTTAATTATACGTTAATAAGCTAGTATATTGAACTTGTTTGTTAAGCGGCTAATTGGTCTTCTAATACCAATGGACATGTAGAAATTAATTGGACGAGCATTAAAAATCTTTCTGAGTACATAGAGAAGGACGTACGTGCTTATTGTCATTTTATACCTTAGGATTACAAATTCTATTCCAACCTGTCCTAGCTCTCTAACCGTATTCGCAATATTTACAATGCTTTTCTGTTACAACCGATATTATCAACAATTCTTTTCGAGTAACACCTATTGATTTAACCGATTGTAATAAAAAATCTCAACTTCAATATGTAGATTAGAAATAGAAATTGAGATCGATTAAAAATGATTTTGATAAAGTATGTCAAATTATATAAATGTTACGTTCATTTTTTGGAATTTATTTGAGGTCCACGTTTCGAACCTGCTCTCTTTAATGTTGTTTAACTCAGTGATATTATGAACTATTGTGTAATTTTATAATAAAATAATAATAAGTATAATTATTCAAGGCGTTTTGAAGCAAAACTTACGTATGTTTCATTTTATAAATTATTAATTAAATTGATAAAGAAGAATCTTCGTTGTAGATCGGTGAGTCAAAGCACTAATCACGAAGTTTGCAATTCGATCAGTGGCTAGAGGACTTTTATCTAGTCTTTATTCAATTTATAATTGATTATATACTAATCTGAATTGTTTTGGCATGAACTTTGTGCCAAAAAATGAATAGCCGGTTTCATCTTCTTCGTATTTCAAACTCAAATGTCAGCACATATTTTTACTTTCTCATATAAAGAGAAAGTTATGTGAAGGCGCTAAAATTCGAGATTGAGATTTTGATGTTTTGAGGTCCCCCTGAGTCTACACAAATGGTCTGAAAAAAATGTTAATCTGTCGTTTGTCTGTATAGACGCCTGAAGCCTAAACTACTGGGCCGATTTTTACAAAATTCGGCATAAATGTTCACAAAAATCATACCCAAAGGTGAAATCGTCAAATTTATTTTTGCTCCAAGGGGCGCTACCTCCCACATACTCTGGAAAAATGAGGAAAAAATATTTCTCGAAAAAGGTTCTGACCATATTGATTAAAAAAATAAAATGTAGTCCATTTAAATAAGAATCTAACAATATAAACCGTTTCCCCGGGAAAAATCTAGTTCCTGAGAAAATAGCTTTAAACTAGGTCGGAAGAAGGCCGGGTTCGATTCCCCGCTGAGGAGATGTTATCTTTATGATATATTTTGATAAAATGTTCAATAATAATTAAATACACCTACGAAAACTAATAAATGGATAGCACTTGGTTAAGTAATTATGAACTCATATATGACAATAGTTTGTCTGAGTTGTCTCAAACCGATTTTTATTTTTGTTAAATAACTAGAATATATTACAAATTCTAAACCTGCCAATCTTGTATAAACTGTTCTACTTCAGAATCCACAAAAAAATGTTCAAGAGGAAATTGTATTTTTAATTTTATTTGAAAACTTTTAATTAATAAATTTTATCATTATTTAAAATTATTACAGAAATGAAAATCACTTAAATTGAACAATTGTAATGACGTATAATACATAAATTATCAAATAGAATAACTAAAATTCTTAGTAATGGATACCGTTCGTTTTATATAATTCACATACATCTATATGTGTGTATTATTATATTGGGCTATGAGTTACGTATTTAAATATGACTAATTGTTCTCCAATTATAAAATGGATCATTTAGTTTAAAATGATATCCTTTTAATTGGTAATTGAAACGATGTAATAGTAATGTCACTCGTATCATGGTACATAAAAAGGCTACACGACAGGGAATTATTAAAAAAAAACAGAATTTATGATTCATTAAAGTTCTTAATCAATTGAATAACAAATCGAGGTATAATACATGACAATTTATTACCGAATTCTATTCAATTTCCCTTTAGATTTGATATTTATTATTATTTTTTTTTTTTCCAACTGACTTATTTATGTACCAATATAAGTGATTTTTTAATTATTGTTCAATTCTCGAATACGATGACATTATTGATTACATAGTTGGTTTTGAGGTTTATAAAAGTATTCTCGTATATTTAGCTTCAAATAATATACCGTACATTTATATATTGTATATTTAGCTTTCAAGAAATGTATTCTTTTTATCCATATACATATTAGGGTCAGGGCTTTTTCTTCCTTTGAACCTTTTACGTCAACCAACAAAAATTAGGTTACTATAGAGTAAGGGATTATCTTCAGGGACGAGACAATACAAATTATTTATAAAATATAAGCTTCTAGGTGTCATAATTCGTTCGATTGAGGTTTTCGGTATTGTAAATGCTATTCATATGTTTTACAAAATATTAAATATTTATTATTACCTTTTATTGTTATATGTGGTAGCCCATATCCTCTTGTAATGCAAGAACGGAAATAATTTATTTCAATATAAAATACAAAGTGAAGGAGTTTTGACTTCTACTTTATCTAGTTGTCAAAAGAATACAAATAGAATTTCGAAATATACAAGAGATGCCAATTCCGGAAAAAAATTAACAATTAAGATAATTTGTTGGCTCTATAAATAATTATAAAAAAATATTTCTTATCTGCAAGGCATGTGCACTCCAATGCATAGACTGTTAAAGGGAAAGGATAAAATGGACATGGACAAAAGAGGACACTGAAATAATTATTAAGTAAAGAATATGTTATCCTCTTCAGCTATGCTAGTACACTACGATCCTGATAAACTAATTATAATAACAACGGATGCTAGTGCACTTTTATCACATATATTGCAGGATGGTTCAGAAAAACCAGTTGCATATGCATCGAAGTCACTCAGTACAATAGGAAAACTATATTCGGTGATTGATCTAAAAGCATTAGCATTAGTGAACGAAAACTCAGAACTACCGGAAGTGACCTCAAACAGAATTTCAAGAAGGGCTATGACGCTTTATTCATACAGTTAAACATAGAATACCTTAAGGACAACGAAACTGCTCACAGTTTGTCTGGATTGACAGTCCTCGTAGAAGGGAGCGAGGACAATAAATTTTGTTTGAGGGTAATACAAATGAGGGTAGATTGTGTTAGTGTAACTAGAAAATCCATTCATTTGGAGATAAAGATGCGCAGTTACTGAAGATAATAGGGTTTATAGAACAAAACTGGCCGGAAAGGAAACAGAGGATTTAGGGCAGTTTTATGATAAAAGAGATAAACTTGCTATTGAAGAGAAAATGCTGATGTGGAATGGAAGGATCCTGGTTCCGGGAAAATTAAGAAAGGGAGTTCTACAAATATGTACTTCATGAAGGGCATCCAGGAATGGCCACCATGAGGTCGGTTGCTAAGTTAAATGTGTGGTGACCTTACATTGATAAAAAAATAGAAGGGTACGTCGTGTCAGGATAGACTAAGGGATGCTGAGGTCCCATTAGCTTCATGGAGTGAGCCTTCCGAACCATGGACTAGAGTGCGCGATTGTGCGGGGCCCTTATGAAAATCGATATTGTCTAGTCTTAATCGATGCTACTACAAAATGGTTAGAGGTATGTTTGGTCAGTAGAAAATACAACACGGCTGCTCGCAAAAATTTTTGCTCGTTTTGGGTTATCTAAGGTGATTTTATCTGATAATGGGAGGCCATTCAATGGGAAATGTCTTTAGGGAAATTTGTGATAGTAACAATGTTGTGATTGTTGACGATGATCATCGTCCGTGTAAATTCTGCTCCATTCCATCCACAAATAAATGGCTTAGCTGAGAGATCAGTAAGAACTTTTAAACGAAGGTAGGGTACGTCTAGAAATAACGGAGGCAAGACTTTCAAAGTTCTTGTTCAAGTAAAGAATCACACCACATAAAACTACCGGGCGTTCTACATCAGTTTTCATAGGCAGCTTTGGACATGACTTATTGATGATGCCAAAAGTCAGCAGGCAAGTAGAAGTTGCGTCAGCTGAACAAAAGAACTATCATAATAAAGTAACTAAAGTTGAATATCTTAAGATAGAACAAACAGTTTGGGTAAAACAAGGTCCACGAAATCAAGCTGAAGTAGAAAATGTGATAGAAAAGGGCGAAACATAAAATTAAACTGTCAGATTTAAAGATTTAGAAGAGATGAAGACAGGTATCATGCTGATAAATTGAGACGGGGGTGGGTCCTTTACAGTATAGATGGCTATTAGTTAACATTAGGGTATTAGAGAGAGAGAGAGAGGAATTTTCAGTGTGAAACATGTCTTCGAACTATCACCAGATAATATCGGTGTTTCGCTTCAAGTGAGTTGTATCACCAGATATATCAGTGTTTCGTTTCAAGTGAGTTGCATCACCAGATATATCGGTGTTCCGTTTCAAGTGAGTTGCATCACCAGATATATCAGTGTTTCTTTTCAAGCGAGTTTAAGTACGCTTAGGCACTCGCTCCTTTAGGTGTTAGTGCATTTACATATTTTAGTTATTAAGTGATAATATAAAGAAAGAGTATTTAATTTTATTCAAATTCTTGTATTTTTCAAATTACTTTTAATTCGGACTTTTCCTATAACAAGATACTAAGTTTAGTTGTAGATTTTGTTTTTAGTGAAGCCCTCCAGACTTAATATTATGTAAATAAAATCCAACAACAAAAAAACTTTTAACAGATAGGAAACTTTTCGGTTTTACTTAAAGTATTTAATAAAGAAAAAAATTCTAAGATATTCAACGAAATTTTATACTATGCTAAGCCTTGTTAAAATGACTTTATTTTTAGATTTTTGCAAAATAGTAGACAGAGTATTTTTTATTCGTGTTAATGACATTGTTTATTTTTAAATCAATTGTTTCTAATAAGTCCATGAGTAACTTATTCATCAAGTAATCAATGTCCAACTAAAGCCATCGGCATCTGCTGAGCATTAGCCTATGGCCTACATGCAGCTTGGTAAGTTAATCAAATGGCTTATGGGTAGATCAGGGTTAATTTTTTGACTTCAATTAGCCTTTTTACATTGAATTCCACGACCAGCGGAAGTTCAAATGAATAGCTACCCATTATTAAAGCTTTTCAAGCAAGAAGTTCAGGTTTTATTCTCGATTCCGGTAAAGGCTCGACACTCGATATTCACTCAGCATCATAAATTGGTTGGTGTATACTTAAATAAACGTCAATTTGATTGTGAATGCCAATAATACAGTTTATACAGCTGATAGAGCTAAAAACCAACCCCGACTAATTTATTACATGTATTAGCCCATCAGCAGGCCTTAGCATTCCCCGGGCCGATGCATCACAGGAAAAAACAAAGAATATCCTTAACTTTGATGACAAACGCGGTGTTTGGCCATCGTATTCCTCTACACCTGGACTGTAAATATGATTTCTATTCAGTTAAAAAATAATAAAATAATGCCACAGCGTTATATTTAAGAGTTATTACAGTCCATGCTGATTCTTCATTGTTCTCTCCCTTGTCGTTATAAGTAAGTTAAAAATCGACGCTTTTTTAAGCCACTACAGGACACGGGTCAGAGCTATTTCGATACGATAAATTTATCGGTGGCTGGCTCTGTTATATACAAATTGTTATCGATTTTGTATTCAATTCACGTTTTCTTTCTAAATATTTTATTTTTCCCCTTTTTTCCTTTTTTTCTTTTTTCCCCTTATACTAAGGTTTGAAACATTCATCTTTGAATTCGATTATATCTTTTTCCAATTATGTAAATTCATTTGTTTAGACCTAATCATTTATTTCGTTTTTAATGTTTTTTTTTTTTTCATTAAAAGCTCTTGACGAATAATGGATGTAAAAGAAAACATATTGCTGTCTGAAGTATTCTTCAAAGAAAAAGAAATAATATAATGGTAATAAAAAAAATAAAAAAAGAGGCACTTATCATGACGAGTACTAAAAATAAGGAGATGGAATTGTTTGAAGAGCCTAGATAGACAAAATTGAAAAAAATATGTACACAAATAATACGTGTAACATACAAGTACATTAATATTCTTGTGTGGCAGAGAAAACTATCAATAAAGTTATTTTCTATGTTTAAAGCATGGGGAAGTAGAAATCGAGCCAAGTCTGTATGATAATTGGCTCGAATGTGATGTGGCATTCACTTAACGCCCTAGTAAAACACAAAAAAACTATATTACTTCGCATAAATAAATTACTTTTTGCATAAAACTCTAACACTAATATTAGTTGTATGATTTTGAGCAATTCCAATTTTTATATTCTTTACATTACTTTTATTATTGTATTCTTTCTCTCTTTATATTCTTCATCTTTCGTTCTCCTTATATACGTCATTGAACCGTCATATTGGGAAAATAATGGGGACAATGAAAGACGTAAATTTGAATATAAAGAAAGCAATAAAGAGGATTTCTTACACTGCTAAGGGTTTTGCAAAATGCCGTTTTAGTGCTCATCATAAAGGATCATAAAAACCACATCGAAATGATACTGAGAAATGGAAAGATTTATATTATATCCTTTCTAGAAGTCGCTTATTTTTTCTACTCTACTCAATTGTTAATCATGTGCTGCGCCGCCTCTGTCTTTCTTAATATATGTAAGTCATTTTGTAAGGAAAAATCTGAAGGTTGTATCACAACCGTTCTAGGCATCTTTTATTAAAAAATAAATAAAATATATACTTCCATGCATTTTTACCTTACGAATATTTTAATGGGACAAAATCTATTTCATTCCAAAGCCCAACTGAAAAGAAGAGGATGGCCCGCATTCTATTAGTATTAACATAATTTTGGCTTTCCATTTTTGTATTATATACAGGCTATTAATAGATAACAGTAAATCATTTCACGATAACTATTGTATATTTATTTATTCATTGATTTTATCTCTTATTTTGTTTATCTTTTATTTGTAACATTCGGTTCTAATATTGGCTTACTTTTAAAATGCACCTGAGAAAACAACCTGCTTTTGTAATATTAAACTTCCACACAAGCTATTGTAAAAGTTTCTGTCTAAAGCGTAAGATTAAGTTTTCCGGGCTTAGCTAATAAGTCATCTCTTAATACAAGGAATCATTTCCTTTTAACTCTTGAAATTTGTAAATATCAAAGTAATTTTAGTTTCTCTGTGTATATCTAGTAGTCCCTGCTGACTGAGTGAACAAGTTGCTCAAACAAACCGCAAACGGATACATTAGACAATCAGTTGTAGGTCTTTGAAATGAGAAGTTAGAAGGACAAATAAAATTTTATGTGTTTCCTCCTCTTCCTCTGAGATTGCCTCGCCTCAGGGCCTTCTCAGTACCTCTCATTTCCTGCACAAAGTCCTCTAAAGCATGGCGAATAAATCAAGGCGAATTTAATCAAAAGTATTTCAACCTTAAGATCCCTTGGCTAAGGAGCGTTATATCTCATGTTAAATTAGTGTACTATAATAAATTACAAAATTATTTATATTAGGAGTGTAAACAAACATGTCTCATACATATGCTGCTCATATGTACACATAATTCTATTAAAATTTTCCGTTAGTTTGATCATTATAACTAAAGTAAAATTTTTGTTAGAAATTATGATGTGAATAGACATAGTTTTGGATTTAAGATAAGGCATACCGCTCACCCGAGCCGACTTAGAATTGAACAATACCAGTTTTAGTAATTTGATAACATAAGTAATTAAAATATATAGTATCGGTAGTTAAATAAAAAATACAATTAATTAATAATATATAAACCTTGGAAAAAAAAAACCAGTGTGTTTTTGACTATTAGGATTGACACAGATCTGTAGGGACATTTTTATCCTGGTGGCTAACAACAATTTAATGTAGTTATAATGATAAAATTAACGAAAAAGAGTTTTCTTTCTAAATATAATTTTTTGTTGTTCCAAAGTAAAAAGTTTGATAAAATATTTTTGTGTGAGGTATTTTTGTTTTTTACTCCTAATAAATACAAATAATTTTGGTGGTTTATTCGCTCATGGTATGCTTTCATTATTATTATTTTCTTAATTCTTCTTTTCTTTATTTAAGATTTTAAAATTAACTAAATAAATATTACCCAAAAAGGTAAAAAATCAAATATAACCCTGTTTTGTAATTTTTAACATGTTTTAGAAACAATCTAAGTCTTAACTTAAATCTAACAGAATACTTAAATACGAACGTTCAATTCTATCATTTTCGTTCTTATCATTGTAGATCACTGATGAAGCTCCCTGAGCGAAAGCTTTGCATGAAATAAAAAAGTAAACAACACACGAACTTTTATTTCAACAGATCTCCTTCACTCTTTTTATATGCTGAAAATAACACTAAAAAAAGAGAATTTTAGAAGCCTTCCATATATCTAAGAAGTATAAAAACACTATCATAAAACTAACTCGTGTAACATTAATAATAACTATAACATAACTTTTCAGAACTTTTAATAATTTTAAAAGTAAATTGAACCATTCTTGATAAAATAAAATAAATAAATTCAACAATAAAATGATGTTATAATATATTAATCCGAATTTATAATTAATCCTCCGAATAAAAGATGAATTTTTTGGGAATAAGTAACAAAGCGGGGTCTGGCCAGATCCCACGGAGAATTCGTTAAAATGTACACTCTGACTCTGTTTAAAAAGGATATTTGCTTCAAATTTAGAACTGTAGTTTTCTCCACTAAAGTTGTGTATTTGCATGGTATCGTATATTGATAAAGCCTTTTTCATAATATTCCTCCCATCTAAGATATTTATATATATATNAAAGGGGGGTACAGTGAAAATCCCTAATTGTGTGAATAACTGAAGTAGAAGAACTTAGGAAGTGTGTAACTCATCCTAAAAAAGAATAAAAAATGTTTTTGTAATAAATGTTAGAAGTTGTTAAAAAAAGCGGAACAACAGTTGCGTGCCGTGTAAATGCGAGTCATATTTTAAAATATAAATTTTCCTCTTCTCTCAGGCTGTTAAAGATAATATAAAAGGAGAGATAATAGAGTGCTTCAAGGAATAAGGGTTGTGTAAGCAAAACCTAAATCCTTTGCGTCTAATTACTCTTTGGGGCTTTGTTAAATAATTTTAGTAAAAGATTAAACCTTGTGAATAATTCTTTTTTAAATTTTAAAGAAATTTTTAAATTTTAAATTATATATTATATTACATTTCTTTACGAGATAAATTCATATTTATTGTTTATAACCGATAGGTAAGCCATAGAATGGCGTTTGGTTTAGATTGAGTTATCAATAATTGAGTCTAAATAATAGTAGGGTAGGAATAATTGAAGCGAGCAAAAGCGAGCTTCATACATTCAAGAAAATATGCATCTTGTCTGTTTATATGTATCTTTTACGTGTCTGACGATAACTTGAGTAAAATATGACCGATTCAGTTAAAATTTGGTATACATTTATTACTGTTCAGGCTACTGCACTTTTTACTAATGCCCAGTCTAAGTTCGTTGGACAGCGTTATACGTTCAAGAGTCCGCGCGCATCGCTCGCGCAAACGTGAGCTTCAAGTGTAAAATTGGAATATCAGGACGGGAAAAGATTCAATTTAAAACAGATTCACCTAAAAAGAAATGTCTTTTTTCCTTTTTTTTTAAAAAAAAGAAGATGATCAGACGGAAAGTTTACATCTGGTTATATTTAGTCAAATTTTTAAACATGTTAAATTGTTAATTTTTATTTGTTCTCGTATTTTGTTAATTTTAATTTTATAAAATTTAATAAGTGTTGACTATGATGTGTGACGAAGTCACTATTTGGTCTATATATAAGTCTATACATTTTCTTTCTTTTTGTTAAATTGTTGTTAACGATCCCATCTTCTTAAGATAAGGTAAGAATTTGAGTATTTGCCTTTATTTTCGGTTAGTTTTTGTATTTTAAGTCATGTAACAAGAACAATTTTCGTAATCTAAGATTTTTAGATGTTTTTAGGCATGAATATGCCCCCGGAGTGGTGCGAAATATAGCCAAATTAAGAATAATTCACCTTAATTGAATTTTTATTTACTACCCTTGATCGACCCACATAAAAACGAAAATTAAAAGAAGGGACAAACCTAACTACTTTACAAATGTCTTATAAGAAGTTATTAAACTGACTGGAGTGAGGATGTGAGGAATCAAAACATGGTCAAACATCTTGACCATTAGTGCGTAGGCTTCCGCGGGTAGACTCGTAATAAACAGCTTGGTTTTCCGGTGGAATCCGCGTCTCGAAGGGGATGAAGCATGACGTTTCGCGCTGGAGAGAAGAACGCCGTTCTTATCTCCAGTCGTCAGTTCATTCTGTGATTGCTTCGAGTCAACACCACGATGCACCACACCCCTGAAGATGCTTCTAGTAGTGGAAGCGAAACGTCGGACTTCATCCCCTTCGAGACGCGGATTCCACCGGAAAACCAAGCTGTTTATCTTGACCATTAGTTCACCATGATTCGTTGAAAAAGTCGTATGGACACTTTGGAGTTAATTTACTTTGATTTTTCACTTCCCCCCACCATTATTCTAGTAGAAGATAATTACGTTAGAATTCTTACCTCCACTGTATAAATTTTATTATCATTATTATCGTATACAGTACATTACCACAAAAATCGTATCAATTCTATTTGCGAAACCATAGGAAAATATGTATATTATCGGAGTATAGACATAAAAACCTTGAATATAAAAGCTGCATTATGTATTTCTTATTAACTTAAAAAAAAGCAAAAATGTTATATAAACATTTTTTAAAAAGTTTATCATATTTTACTTGTTTTAAAATTCCCTCTAACTTTAAGGCGCTTTGGGAAAACGTTGAGTCTGAACTTCACTTGAGCTCTATACGTTATAGCATACCCACCAAGGCTTAACTTCTTAATGACATTCTGTTACCTTAAGCTTAGGCTCTTCAAGTACCCACTTAACAGCCTATTTTAAACACAGGCTTAATTAATTAGAGTAGGTTGTTGGAAATCTTAACGATGGGGCTTCAGAGAAGCAAAATAATTAAACATATATCGCAAAATTTTATCATTAAAGGTAGTATCAAAATTGGTCTTGGTACACACGAGTAGTACGAAAAACGAACGATTCTTATAAGACGATTGACATGGTCACACAATTCAAAACTAAAATTTAGTTTGAGAGATTGTGGCGATTCAGTTATTCAATGCTGTTAAGATTTTATATTCAAGAATCGGGGGCCGAACGCCTCAAAAAGAAGAGCAAAAAACTTAACAACCCCCCCTTGATCTTGGGTCATTTTACTTCTCTCACCGTCTCCTACACAGTGGGAATATCGATGGCAAGGTTTAGATTCGGTTTTGGCGAAATCCTTTGTACAAAGATTTGTCCTATTATATATTTCATTGTTTTTTATATTCCATTTTATTTTTTTTAAAGTTTTATTTTACACAATTACACAATGATTTTTGAATCCTTTTAAATCCACTGTTTCCCTTTATAAAACATTCCATAGCTCATTGACCGCATATTCTAATCCATTCTGTTGTCAGTCTTCGTTTGTCCCTGATAGGTTTATCTGCTTTAGACTTACTGAGTGTTCTGACACCAATTACAGTAGCGGCTTTAAAGTTTACTTCTATCTCAATTATATTAACTCAATGATGCACGTATCATTAAAATGTTGTTTTCATTGTATAGTAAGTATCTGTAAAATGACTGATGATTATGATAACTGTATGCAGGTATCAGCCAAAATAGAAGCATGTTCATCATCAATATTACTTGGATAAAACACAACTTTAAATTTTGAATTCCAAACCATTCGCTGAAATGGGTAGGTTAACAGTACCTTCCTTATACGATACTTCAAATACAAAATGTATGTTGATTTTAAGCAGCCTTTAGATGAAATTATAAAAAAGTAGTGGTGATTTTTAGTGGCATACTTAAAATAAGCTTATAGATTAGAAGAGACCTGGACTAGAATGTTGGTAGAAGGAGTTATTAGATCATTTTCTTTCTCTGAAGTCAATTATCATTGTAACTCTCAGTTTCAAAATAGGAAATTTAGATGCAAGATAGGAAATTTATTTTGGTTTTAATGATAGGAAAATAAATCTCTGTAATCAATCCAATATAGGTTTCGGTTTAACCCTTAAATTAATTGGATGCACAGCATACGCCAAGGTCCTTTTTGATTTTTCCAATATTAACCGATGATCACGATTGTCAGAAGCTTGACAAGTAAATGAGAGACCCTAAGTGCAAAAATCCATAACTGACAGATGGATGAAGTCGGTGGGGTTTCGACCATGAAAAATACGGATGTCTCAAATTCCCAAGGGTCGTAGCCTGACCCTAATTCTGAAGAGGGTCTTTGGCAACGAAAATCTACTGTTCCCTGAGTACTACCATGTCTTTGTATATAAAAAATGAATGTTTCAAATTTAATACGTTGTGAAAATTCGGAGATACACTTTAAAAGATATTCTTTTCCTTACCTTAAAATTATCATAATTACCCTAATATTAGGGACCATAATACTTAATCTTCCTGAGAAATTAGGGGGAAACACCTACATTTGCCATTGTGCAAACCTGATGGAAACTATTAAACAACTTTTTTTTGCATTTGCATGACATCTGGCTCTTTTAAATGATCTTACGTAGTCCAAAAACTTAAACAAACTAAAAATCACTTTTGAAATGCCCTTTTTTTTATCCTTTTTAGTTAATCTCGTTATATTCTTATTAGTAGGTCATTAGGAATGTATAAAATATAATTATTTTCTTTCAATTCATTATTAAACTATATTTCGCCCATACCTGGGCATCAGGCTTAAACTGAACTATCCTGAAAATGTTATCTGTAGTAAATTAACACAAACAAATCACAATTTGGAGTAATCATTAAAAACCAACTCTCCCATTCCATTCTTAAGAATACACCCATACACGGTCAAATGTTTGCGCAAACATTTTGACCGTGTATGGGGCTGTTTGATGTTTGCGCAAACATGAGGCTTAATTAAATTTGCCCGACATCAGGTTTGTGCAAACGTTTTGCGCAAAATGTTTGATCGTGTATGGGGGCCTTTAACGACTTACTTTATTTTACCCCCTCCCCAACCTTTTTTTACTTATTAATCAGAAGATGTAATTTTCTTATTAAGAAAATGGCTTTGTTGGTAGCCCCTAATAATGTTACGAATCTAAACCTTGACTCAATATCGGTAAATTTGAATGATCCTTTCACCACATCGAAAGACTTAAGTAAACTGAACCGAAAGGTCATTAAGAAGTTGCCTGATGATGCGTTTACATTGTTACTGACGTCAGGATCAAGTTAAGATAGTTTATGGTTTCGAGTCTGACCCTTTTTAAAGGGAAGCTTGTGAAAATTGTCACTGACACATGTCACTCTGTTAACTTCTTAGATTTATATAAGATTCTCCGGTGACGCCTCACCCTCTAAGAAAACCTAGAAGAATTTATTAGATTCACCGGTGTAAAAAGAGTATCACTTGACACGGGTGAAATGTTACACTTATATGCCGACAATCAACTAACATCCTTAAAATTTATATCTTTCTGGCTCTTTATTAAACACAATATACTATATTAAAGTTAGAATACGTAATTGATTTGATAATTAGCTCATATAAATTGATATATCATCTAATATATCAGATTTACTTTAATTCTTTGAAGTTAATCAATTATATTATCAAGAAGCGTCCCGATGGTAACGAATCACTTAGAAATGTATTGTTATTGCTAAGCTAAGGCAACCACATTTAATCCAATAAAAATAAAGGTTTGTTTTGATTTGTTGGTCTTCAAATAGATATAATAACTTATCTAAATAGATATCTAATTTAAATTAATTAATTTTTTATTTTTAAATATTTTTTTTTTTTTTTTTACATATTTTGCTAAATAAAAAATTGAGCACGTTGCTAAGGGCTTAACGGCTCTTAATAGTAGAGAAGAAGAGACCTCCTCCTTGGTAGGATAATCATTCACAATATTATCTAAATTAAAGGTCGACCAAGAAGTCATAGAAATCTGAGGAGTGCGCTAGTGTCGTTGTTTTGGTGTCATGTATAGTCAGTTTTATTAATAAAGTTTATTTTTGATAACTTCTATATTTTTAGCTACAGGCAACACTGTACCTGATAACAAATCACTAATAATATACGATAATACCAAATATCTTTATATGATTATTTATTGATTATTCATAATAATACTCTAATAACAAATACATATTAGGTTTGTTCCAACCAATTATTTGTAGAGTCCTTTACATTATCATCATCCGTGGATTTGTGGATCGTTCAAAATTCGTTTAAGACAGCGGACAGTTGTGACTATTCGTACCGTATAAAAAAAAAACAAAAAAAAAACAGGAACCCAACAGATTGGAAACCTTCCTGTTGTTGTACTACGTGAGATTTGACATAACTGCGCATGTCATACAAACTAGAAATGGGTATTGTTTTAGCACCCGACTGTACTGACTTCGGCAATACTCGGAATTTCCGACTTTAAACGAAGCTAAGCTTTTAGTCTCTCCTCTGATCATGACTTCTTGGTCGACCTTTAGTTTACTTAATTTTACTTTTTTCTAATGAAAGTAAAACTTAACAGCTATCCACAATTATTTTTGTTCAAGTTTTATTTAAGAAGACTGTTAAGAATGCTCGAAACTATAATCTCCGTCAAAAGTATTGCAGTTCCTATCTATTTTGTAGAAAAAAGCTTCAGCTTTAATAATTGGCCACTCTTACAAATATTACCTTAAAAGACTTTACAAACGCCTTTCTTCAGTAAGTTAAATTAATATTAATTTAAACGCCTTTCTTGTAACTATTTAGACCATCTATTTCGGTTTATATATTTTCTTGTAGTGTTCATTGCAAAACTGGGTCAATAATGTGTACTATTATTGCCTTAGGTGTTCCAGTAATTTTAATAGTAGTAGTTTATAGTATAGAGTTTACCAGTCTTAATTCTCTCTTCGGTAAGATCCAAAGAAATTTCGAACGAAAGCTGTTCTTACTTACTACAAAACATTTTTAAAAAAGAACGGTCAGGGTTCGTTAACATTTCGATCTTGATTATGTTTTGTAAGTCACGAAGCAGCTATATCATCAAGAAGACAGCGATTCAGATGCAGACGGATCTAAATATTCAAATATTATATTTTATCTGACGAAAGTAAACCCGTTCCTATCCTCTCCGACGAAACAAACCTCTCTGACTGAAGAATATTTCGGACCAGATTTCTATTAAGATAAAGCGGACAAAAACTCGTCTTGGAAATGCCAGGTTATGGAATACATCTTCTTTGTACTAGGTGGGCAGTCAACCCCCTTCTTTTTAAGCATTTCAAAAAACGTACGAAAACATTTATTCCCCCTAATTTATTGGAAATTATGTTGAGCATAAGTGTAATATATTATAGTAGCAGAAAAGAAAACACCATCAAATTTTTATGGTGACGACCATCATTACTGAAATTCTCACTTATATTAATAACTTCTTCTTGAATTCGCACTATTAAGTCATGCATTGTGGGTGGGTATCCTGAAACCTTGGAATTATGATATCCCCATAAACAATAATCAATGATATCATGTTAGTCTGATGTTTCGCTTCCACTACTGGAATCATCACAAGATATACTGATGACTGCAGTGAAGATCGGCGTATGGTTTTCTGGACCGTAGATTGTACCTGTATTTCCCGGGGGTTCCTTTACTAGGGGGTCCAATCCTTGGTTGGGGTGATGCAATCAACCAGGTGCTGCCTTGGTCGGTGTTTCGTTGTCGGGCGGGTGATGTATATGGCGCCGCCTCTTGCTATCTGCCTGACGTATGCTTGAGGTTTCCAGGTCCGAGAAAGGTTGAAACCATGCATTTGATACAACGCATTTTTTGAGATAATTGTGGACTTTTGGCGATTTTAGGAGGCTTCTGGTAGTCATATAGCGTAAAAAGTGGTCCCGATGCCGATGCGGAGAATCCTGCTTATCTTATCCGTCGTACCCCGAAGTATGGGATATTAGCCTTCGGCTGGTCTTCCGTCCATTTTGCTTGGGTGTGGTCCTCGATGGTCTGTTCACGACAGATGATTTTCAGAATGTCTCCTTCGGGATGCGAATCCCACCGGAAAACAAAGTTATTGATTACGAGTCAACCTGGGGAAGCCTACGCCTAATAAACACAGTTCTTGAGATCGTGGGGCAATGAAATATCCCAATTTATGTTTGGAGAGATGGCAGAGGCCGTCAAAAAATCAAGACTGTAAACTTTTTTTTGTGTATTAACTAATTTTCACTTGCACTTTTAACATTTATAATAAATCAAGAAAAAAGATGTTTTGATAAGTTATTATTTAAACTTAAAAAAGGGGTGTTTGACTGCCTCACCCTGTATTTGCTCGTATGCAAATACATTTTTCTACATTAGTTAATTTAAAAGTTTTCCTTTCCAAAAACATCAGACATTTTTACCTAACAGGTGAAGAAATGGCCGCAGGAATAAAAACATTATTTACTTTTCAAGAAACTCAAAGGATAAGTTATACCGTAAAATCCGTTTTTTTTTCTTCTTTTAATGTTTTTTCTCTATTTTAATGTTTATTTATTTAATAGAGAAATCCCTTTTCATGTCTTAGATGCTAACGAATCTGTTAATAGTATAAAAGCGGGTTAGTTAAACATTCTTATAAGACAGACTTATAAACACAAAAAAGAAGAAAGATGAACAAACTTTCAAACAACGAATTTGAATAAGAAGTGTGAAAATGAAGTAGCAAGAGAATTTTTATATTTATTTCCTCCCTTATCTTATATGAAATGTTAAAGGATATAAAAATTCCAAATTATGTAACTTTGAAAGGAATTGATCTAAAATGTGCGATATATTGATTTGGTTTGATCTAGCGTAACGCTTAGATAAAGAATTATAGGTGGCCGACGTAGTCAAGTGTTAACGTATTCGTAACTACACTAACATTTGGACCTATATACTGACAGATCACAGGAAGGTGAGACATGTTTCACACTGATGATCACATCGAGTAGATGAGTAAAGTGGCCGAATATCCCGTCCTGTAATAACCTAATCATCTGTTGATCAGAACGTTGAGTAGTAGTAGTGCGGTTAGACGGGAAGGACGAACCACTTGTTTGAACCTAGCAATCGGCAATCAGGCCACACTGGGCACATTTAACTAACCCCGTGGTGGAGAGTTCCAGCCACTTCACACATCACACCTGTTCATTGTACGCCGGAGCGGGTTTGGTGTGGTCATCAGTGATCTATTTAAATCTTGGCATCACGGCGAGGAATCGAACCCACGATCTGGATTCGCCTCGATTCATTGATAGCTGGGCGAGCGCCTAGAGCACTTCTGGAGCACGCTGGCTCCGATCGGAACGTTAACGAAACAGCAACAAAAAAAAATTATTCATAGTCAGCATTTCGCATTAACTTTTTTCTAGCTCATAAGAAATCTTACAAACTAACCATTGTTGGGTACAAATCAGAGACTTAACTGGAATTTACCAATATTTTGGGTCCATTTAATGCTGTAGGTTTTAAAAAGTCTTGATTGGAAAGGCATTTTGGCTTGAACAATAAATTGCCAACGGCTTTTCATTTGGATAATGTGCTTGCAAGACGGACCGGGTAACAAAACAATGAGCCAAAGTGGCTTTGGAACAACCCTAATCATCCACTCCTTCTTAGGGTTTAATGATCTTTATCGAGTATCCCGTGATTAACCAGATAAACGAGGGCCTTCTTTTAGAAAATTCTCATCATATTATGCTCGTGACTCGTCCCAAATTCACTAAACTGTAAATATACAAGGTGATCTCAGATAATGTAACCTTTTTTTCTACTTGATGGATGTAAAAATTTACTAGAAATGAAAAATTCTAAAGAGTTATCGATGGAAATAAAAAAGGATTCTACAATCCTGCTTCTTTTCTTTCCTAGTTATATATTTCACTACTCAAAAAGATCCATTGCCTAGAATAACCAAATTATAATTTTCCTGATCAAACTGAGCTAAACGAGTTGAAACGTAATCCAAAGTTTCACGTAAAATAGCTTCTAACATCTTCAGGGAATAAGGTAAGATAATATTTTCTGTCAACGTTTGGGAGGAAATTATTAATAAGGAATTAGACTTAAGGTGCAGAATTAAACATCTTTGGTTGACTAAAAAGTCAACCAAAGATGCATACTTTTGACTTGTAATAATAGTTTTTAGTAAACAGTTCACTAAAGGCTTGAGTTTTTAGTAAGATCCAAATAATCTGATTTAAAAAATATACAAAATACTGCTAGTAATAAATGCAAGTTTTTTTCATGTATTCCGCACTTACTTCACATGCATTGAAACTATATTTAGTAAGAAACATATCTCAACTCTTTTGAAATTAATTAGTAACTAGTTTACTAGTTAATAATTAATTACTAACTAGTAAGTAGTTCATAATATCATTAGCGTCTTTAGTTTATGAAATAACAATATAATTTGGTAATATCTAATTCCAATCAGTGGCAATATATTCTTTAATTTGAATTTTTATTTTCTACAAATAAATATATTCTATCTACTTGCAGCAGCAAAAGGAGGCATTGAACTGATATCGGGCAGGGAAATGTAATTTTTCTGTTTAAGAAGTAAAATGAGGAAAAATTTTATCGTTATAATGTTGGCAATTAAAGTTTATATTATTATCTCTATCTTATAACATTATACATTATAGTTTAGCTAATAATCGGTAATAAATAAACGTTTTATTTATAAAATTATTTATTTATTCTGTTTAATAAGTTCAATGAATAGTAGATCTTTAATTAAAAATAGTAGTGGAGTATTTGGCTACACTGCAGCATCATGTGAACATACATATTATTATTGAAGTCATTCTCGATTAGGCCAGCTGCTTTTCTTGATTTATCCTAATTGTTTTAGTAATTTGTCAGTAAAAAAAAAAGTTTATATTATTTTATGTATTACTTATTCCAGTTTTGATTGTTATTATATTATTATTGTTATCTATATAAAGTGGCTAATCAGCTGATCGGGTTATCAAAATGTTTGGGCACTTCAAGACCACCTAGAGACATGCGGTTTTTGCGTTTGGTCCAGAATCGGCCCAAAACGACTAGAAAAATCTGAAAAGTCAACAAAGATTATTTTGACCCCTTTAAAAAAATAAAAATGGCGGACGCAAATTTAGGGTTTTCTTCAAAGGGCTATTGCGGCTAAACGGTTAGTCCTATCGAAAAGCGGATAGCGCCAGCGGTCACTAATTTTAAAAGATCTACAAGTTTGGTCCTATGACTTTTTGTCGTACGACCAACGGTTCTACCTTAAATCGAGTAAATTTGTTAATTTTTAGTAAAATTTTTGACTTTGAGCTCTCATAGCGTTGACGATTATTGGCCGATTGGGGTATTTAAACCCCACACTTTAAAACAAGATTTTTTTTTTTTTTTTTTTTTTTTTTTTTTTTTTTTTTTTTTTTTTTTTTTTTTTTTTT
>KZ651358.1:694233-714232 GCA_001010745.2 Gerris buenoi
ATATATATATATATTGAGATTGAAACAGAACATTTTCAAATTGAGAATAGTACCCCCCCTATCTAACTTCAAATTTTAAAAGGTAAATAACTAATGAATAACTAATGAATTCAGCCGAAGAATTTACGTAAGTGGAACATTTTCACATTTTCTATTGGGCTATCACTTTATAACTCGAAAGTTGGAGAGTCCACCAATTTCACCAACTCCTCCCGTAAGTTTAAATTGAACAGTTTTTACTAATAATTAAAAGTTGAGCGACAATTTTCTCCTCTGCATGCCGTGACAATCATACTTTCAACAACACGGTACTTCACAGTTTTTGTTTTTTTCAGAAAAGAAGTTTGTAGAGTTGTAACAAAAATTAACTTTTTACAAGTATTTCATACATTGAGTACACGAAACCATAATATAGTTTAAAACAAAAGGACTTACCTCGTAAAAGTCTTTTAAAAAAAGGAATAAATATAGTTATATTATATTCGATTGGGAAAAAATCCTTAAACAAGTACAGAGAATCTTAATGCAAAAATTTAGTATTGCACATTCAACAAACTACCTAAACATCCTGTGTGTGGAAAATGTTTGACGATAACTTGAGTAAAAGTTGAACGATTTTGGTGAAATTTGGCAGACATGTTCATTTTACCAATGCCCAGGATGAGTTCGTTAGACAACAATAACGACACCGCATTGAAGTGTTAATGATCGCTAAAGCTATTAAAGCGAACTAAACGTTTAAAATAGAGAAAGCCAACGTTTTCACCAATATTTTACGTTCTAACGTATTGATTTTTAATTAAACTTCACTTAAATCATCTAATGTACTATTAGAACAGGTATATAAAATTTTAACCGCGTTACAAGTTTTTGATTTTACAAGTGAAGTGTTTAATTTTATATTAGTTTAAATGGAGATAGCAGGGGCGTGTAAGTTAACAAATAGTGGATAGGAACTTCTCCTCCACTATAAGGCTCTATATTACCATCATCCTCTTTAACTATCAACTCATCATAATCAACTATTTTCTTAATATTCAATATTTAGTGTATTACATTCGCCTCAATGAAAGAGCCACGCGATGCTTTGTAATAAGAGTTTTTTAAAGAGAGAACAAAATAGCTAACTTATAATTTCTAGTCGGCTCGCATGAAAGATACAGTGGCGTCGCCAGGGGATTGCGGGGGGAGTGGCCCGCACCAGGTTCCATGACAAGAGGGGTGTAAGATTTCAAAATGTACTTGTTTATTTAATGAAATTTTTTAAAAATAACTTTTTGCTTCAATTATAAACTGATAGAAACTCTGAGACAAACGGTAGGCCTACCGTGATACGGATCAGAGAAGGGTAATGAATTTGAGTGATAACTTTTGGTAGAGTTGTAGGGTGATAAGGGGGAAGAGGTGCTCAAAAAGCTAGTGCGTAGACGTAAACAGGGAAAGATACAATCTGTCAAGAGAGCGGTGAACCGTGTGCTGTTCTGTGACTTGACATTTGTGCACACATCAAAATAGATATACATAAGAAAAATCGACCCCTCACCGTTATTTGTTCAACGGGCCCAGATACTAACTTGCCCGCAGGGGCCCGGAAATCCTCTCAGCGGGCCTGCTATAGTATAGTGTATAAGCCCCTGGCAGAGAAGGCTAGAGAAGTATAAAGCAGTTAGTGTATAAAATTTCAAGTTTTGTGTAAATAAAAAAGATGTTCAACAAAAGTAGCGATGTTTGATATGAATTTTAATACAAATTGTACGAGCTTATCGATGTTGTTAATATCGCGTAGAAATTAATAAACTCGCCCCAATAACTTAGGAGGCATGANAGCCCTTCTTTCTTTCCGAAAGAATTTCTGTCACCTGGTGAGGTGACAGAAATTCTGGCGACGCCACTGGAAAGATAGAATAATTTTAAGATTAGAAAGTTTATAAATTTATATAGAAATATTAGAAAGAAAAAGTCGATTAATATGATTTAATCGAACCAGTGGACTGATATTAGACAACTCCTAAGATGAAAGCAAACTAGCATCTTGTCATCCATTATGGAAGAAACAACTTAACGAATAATAAATACTGATGACTTCTTTAAGCTAAACCACATGAATGAAATGTATAAATCAGATTGGTTTCGAGCACATTATTGGTCATAATCGGTAAACTTATACGTGAATGTAAGTGGCAATAAAATGCTATTGTATTGGATACTTATCAATTGTTTGGGAAAAGCATGTATATTTTTAATTTTTACAATATATGTTTATATTTTATCATTTTGTTCTTTAATACGCTAAATTCAAATAATTCAATTATCGACGTATCCGTATGTAACTGACTTTATTGATTTGATCGTTTTCTGTAGAATTAAATATTTATATTTATTAAAAAAAAAAACCGCTAAATTTTAGCTATCGAAGATGCAAAAAATATTGTGTTACATATTTTTATTAAATTAATATTGACAAACTTAATTGATTTCGTTCAGTTTTTCCCGGAGCGAAGGTTTTTTTAAATATATAATTTCTAAAACTCACAATTTTTATTTGTAACCTAGTCTCCCTAGAATATATTTGTATCGATCCAATTTGTTCTGAGACACATTTTTTGCTCTGTACGATTACGACCAATCGTGTTATTTTTATTTTTTTAAAAATAAACGTATTACATTTTTAATAGTATTCGTTAAAAATAAACGAAACCATTATTCAAATTGGCGCGAAACTGTATCAACTGTATGTACTTTTTTAAACAAATATATTTATCAAGGAAAGGCTGTCTGTATATATTCCGTGAAGAGTTAATCTGATCAGATGTGCCACAATTGCTTTTACACAACAGAATACAATATTATAAAATATTAAATAGGTACAAAAATTAGAATATTGCATCAAATCTAGTTCGATCATTACAATATATAAATGTTCTTAATAATCATAACTCATATTACAATTTTGTATTATTAACTAGGTATCGCGTGGCTCTTTAATTGAAGCGAGCGTAATACAATAAATATCGAATAATATGAAAATAGTTTATCATGATGTGTTTTCATGGTTAAAGAGGATGATTGTAGCAATAAACCGTGTAGTGAGGGAAGAGGATTATTCCTTTACTATCACGCCCCGGCTTCTTTTAAACAATTATAAAACTAAACACTTCACCACACAAAACTTCTCCGATTTTATCCGGTTGAAATATTACATGCAAGTTTAAATAGAGCATTAGATGATTTAAGTGATATTTTATTAAAATCGTCAGATATTGGTGAAAACGTTGTTTTCTCTATTTTAAAAGTTTAAAGGTTAAGGTTTAGTTCAATCGTTATTAACTTCATAGCGTTGACGCTGTTGGTTTTGCTACAAAGATTTTATTTGTTAAAAATGTTATAGTGTCATCGAATTGGTGATTAGAGAATCTTGTCCCGTCCTGAAAACGAACTCTTTGACTTTAAAGGCCCCCATACACGATCAAACATTTTGTGCAAAAGTTTGCACAAAATGTTTGCGCAAACCTGATGTCGGGGAAATTTAGTTCTAAATCATGTTTGTGCAAACATCAAGCAGCCCCATACATGGTCAAAATGTTTGCACAAACATGATGTTTGCGCAAAATGTTTGACCGTGAATAGGGGCCTTAACGCTGTCCAACGAACTTGGCCTGAACAATAGTAAAAAGAACATAAATACAAATGTTCAACTAAATCGGTCTACATGCATAAACATACTAAATGTCAACATTCTCAAGTTATCGTCGGACACGTAAACGTTACTGACAGACATGATGCATATTTTGTTGAATGTAAGAGGCAAACTAAAGGCCCCCATGCACGGTCAAAATGTTTGCGCAATCGTTTTGACCGTGTATGGGGCTGTTTGATGTTTGCGCAAACATGATGTTTGACGTGTATGGCCTAAATTTGCCCGACATCAGGTTTGCGCAAAATGTTTGATCGTGTATGGGGGCCTTTACGTTAGACTTTAAAGACATCTTATAAACGGATCCATAATTAGTAGAAATTTTAATTTTAGATAGAGTAATTAAATTAGTGCTTACTAAGTAACACTTACTTCAATAAATGATAGAAATTGTCATGGGATAAAAATGGGCCTTAGAATTTTAATGTCAGACATTTTCAACTAAAATGGTAGTTTCGATAGATGTGTATAAAGTTTGCTGTTACTTTTGCTGACTTAAAATTATTCGATGGGAAAGGGAAAGAAAACCAAATATCTATTTTCCATTAATTTGAAATCGTACGTGCGTATTTGTTTCCAACTTATTCAATATGAATATCTTATAAAAGAAAACTTTATGTTCACGTAAAAAAGTTTTAGCTTTGGCAAGCCAGTGAAATAAGTTGCTAAAGACCAGGCAGGCGAATGATTTTCCAAGAAGAAACTTTGATAGAAATATTAATGTCCCCTGCTTTAAACAATAGGATAATACATTTTATTTTGTTATAACATTTTTTAGTCGAGGTAATCTATAGAGTAAAGCCTAGGTACACAGTGATTCTGGAAGCCACATTATAATGGCTTATTAAAAGCAATGTCAACAATAGTAGGATAATATTTTTTTAATTAAAAAGTTTGATTATTCTCAAGCTTATTGTTGCCTGGTCCATAAGAAGTTTCGCAGAAAGGATCCACCTATAGATTGTCTTACTTACTTAGTCTGATCCTTTTTTATTGTACGGGATTTAGGATGGTCAAAAAAAGGATTTTAGGGTAATTCTGGTTGTGACCAAAGACTAATCTTTTTGAAACTTTTATCTTGCGGTTCTTCATTCATGCCATTATCCACCTTATCTAAGAATATCTGTCCTCTTTGCATTACTTTTAAAACTTATCTACTCTTTATCCACTGTAATGTAACTATAAGCTTTGTTACAACCAAGCCGTGTGTATCGTGACAAGACATGCGTACTAGATAAAAGCCAATCCAAACCCGACTTGTAACAGCCTTTGTTTACCACCCTCCTAACTATTCCAACGTAGGGATTATTTACAAACCGTTTACTAGGGATGGGTTGAACACAACTTAAGTATCAAAATAACCAGTCCCTGTGTTAAAACGGTTTCAATCGTTCAAAGATTTCATGGAACTACGTTATTTTTGGAACGAATTTGAAGTTTTTATGTTGTTTTATTTTACTGTTTATTTTTATTTATAAAATAACTTTTTATCGCTCGAATTCGATTCAAATTAGTAGCGCTATTACAAAAAATATGGTCCAAAAGTCTCCCCTCCCCCTCTTAAATTTTGAACGGTTTGAGATAAATTAATGAAACTTAAGGGATCCGTACCATGTAAAGGGAAGTTTGTTTTCATGCCATCGGGCACTAGGGGCAACCACGCATTTTTCTCCCAGGCGCTGAAATCTACCATTATTATACTTTTGCCCCATAGAGGGAGCAAAATATTGGAGATTTTTCTTTATCTATAATGGGATTAATAATTAAATGAGTAACAATTAATAATTATTGTTGAATATCGTTTAATAATAAAAACAATCAAACTCATTTAAGAACACAAGATGTTATTGACAATTCTTTTGTCAAAAAAGTTCAATTTGAGCTACTTCTTTAGATTGTTACTCCCCTATATGTGCTTTTAAAATATAAATGACTTTAACTAAATAACTATTTAAGACAAAGGAATATCACACTTTCTGTGTTTATAAGGGGAGTAACAGTCTAAAGAAGAACATTCTTTACACATTCTTTAGATTGTTACTCCCTCTGTTTTCTTTATAAGGGGAGTGACAATCTAAAGAATTGCCCAATTTGTTGTATAACAGGTTAAATTCAAGAAATAGAAGATTTAATTTGAAATCTACGAGAATAACCTGTTATATAGAGAACTAATGAAGTTAAGGATATTAGTAACTTAAGTAGCCACATTTATGTTGCATTAAATTCATAATATTATACAGTATAAGAAAGTAGAATATAAAAAAATATTATTCTTTGGTAATCATATTTCCATTAGGGAAAATGCTTTGGGTATTTGGAGGTATTTTTGCTTCGATACATTTTTTTTATATTCCTGAATAATTTAAAAAAACTCTGAAATTGTTTGCAGCTTCTACCGCAAAAATTTTATTAAAATTAGCTTGTTACAAATAGTTACGGCCATAAAAGTGTGTTAGACTTTTTTTTGTTTTATTAAACAACTAAAGTTGCCCTTAAAAAAAAAAAAAAATCTCCATATTCTAAATGGATAATCACCCTGATTTTTTAATACAGAGCAATCCTAGGGAATTTTTAATATTATTATAATTCAATTCGAAGGGTTACTCTCCCGGCGAGCCCTATACCTAGTTTCAGGTCGCCCGCTTTCTCCCTTTTCCCTTTACCTACACAACGTTATTAACAAATTACCATTTTCAAAATGTAGACCATTTTCACAATTGATTTCAGAAATACGGCTATATCCTAGTGAAATAATTAGCTTTTATTCAGTAAGAAATTAAAGAGCCTCGGCAATACAGAATATATATATATATATANTTGTATTAATCTAAAAAAATCGGTCCGAGACAACTCAGACAAACTTTCTCCTATACGAGTCCATTTAACCAGTGTTACTGAACCCAGTGTTTTCCACTTACTAGTTTTCGTGTGTACATTTAATTATTATTGAACAATTAATAAAATTTTATCATAAAAATAACTTATCCTTTGCAGAGAAACGAACCCGGGATCTCTCTGTCAACGTTTAAAGCTATTGTAGGAACTGGATTTTTCCCGGGAAAAACGGATTAAATCTTTAGATCCGTATTTAAATGTACATTTTAGAACAATTTCATCAAAATCGTCGGAACCGTTTTCGAGATTTTCGTCAAAATATGCCCAGTAGTTTAGACTCCAAGCGTCTGCACAGACGAGAGACAGACATTTTTTTAAAACCACTTTTTTGGACTCAGGGTACCTCAAAACGTGTAAATCCATCAAAATCTCAAAACTCAGAAGCTGAGCTATAAGTGTTGAAAAAAGTGTGTTTTTTTTGGCCCACCCAGATATATTTTAATGTATGATTCGGATTCTATTCAGAAATTATGTATAACTTTGTTGATGATTCGACGTGATTGTATTGCCTCTATGTGTGACATTTCTAATGATTTGCAAATGACAGAATCTGCATATGACGGGTGAATCTCTGACGAGATATTTATCCGATCACTATTTTTTTTTATTGGAGGCGGGGTAATTTTTCTGCGCGTTTACTAATATTTAAATAACAATAATTAAGGAATATGTATCAACAATTTTATCTTGCTTTCTATTTACGTCCCCATTAACTCAACAGTAGGTAAAAATCATATGGAGGAATCGGCCACTTACACTTTATAGCATCTAGTGTGAAACGTAACTCACTTCTCTAGTGTTAAAAATAATTCACTATTCTATAGTGTAAAACATAACTCACTTCTCTAGTATGTAACATAACTCACTTCTCTTGTGTAAAACATAACTCACTTCTCTAGTATGAAACATACCTCAGATCTGTAGAGTAAAACAAAGCTCATTTTTCTAGTGTGAAACATAACTCACTTCTCTAAAGTGAAATATAACTCACTACCCTAGTGTAAAACAAAACTAACTTCTACAGCGTAAAGCATAACTCAGTTCTGTAGAATGAAACAAAGCTCTCTTTTCTAGTATGAAACATAACTCACTTCTCTATTGTAAAACATAACTCACTTCTCTAGTGTGTGAAACATAACTCACTTCTCTAGTGTAAAAGAAAATTCTGTTCTCTAGTGTTAAACATATAACATAACTGACTTCTCTAGTGTAAAACATAACTCACTTCTCTAATGTGAAACATAAACCATTTCTCTAGCATGAAACATAACTCTGTACTCTAGTGTGAAACAGAACTCACTTTTATAGTCAAGTCCCTTAACTACATGTAGGCGCCGAAGTTAACTAGGTTTTTTAGCTATGTAATTTGTGCAATGCTTGAATACATCCATCATATAGTTTTTTACATTACCGCTCTTGAGACCGGTGTAAATTCCCCTTCTATGCATTTGTATAATAATTTCTATTGAAATTTTATTTTTTACATTCTAACTTCTCTGCGAGTCAAGCTCTACATTTTCATATCGTACAACGCTAATTATTTACAGACATAAATTTTCATATTGATTATATTAAAACTTAAAAAGTCTTACCTGATCTTAAATGCGGTTTGAACCCTCGTTGCCATTAGGCCTTCTCAGACAACAAAGATTTCCTGATAAATAAAAAATAAAAAGTAAAATAGTATATAATAGTATACAATATTCATATATAAATATGCACAGGTTCGGATTTAGAGTATATTTGGGCCCTTAGGCGGATTAAGTGGTGCGGGCCCCCTCCCCTCGCTTTTAGCTTTAACCAAATATTGGGGGGGGGGGGGGCTTCCTTTGGGGTAATTTTAAGAAATAAGGACTTACTAATATTTTATTTATCAAATAATTTTTCTCTCCTTGCTGCCTGAGACGAATAAAATAGTCCAGTATGTGAAGGCTATGATTTAGGCATATTGTAACTAAATAGAAATGTTTGGCATAGTTGTTTATTGAAGTATATAAATGATCATATCAATGGTCCGGAAATTTCAGAGAGGAGAGAATGATCTCCATTTTGGAAAATACGATTAGGTCCAATTTTTCTGTTTATCCCTAATATTAAGAAAAAGGTTGGGCTAGAGACGGTAAAAAATTGCAGGGAATGCGGAAAATTTACCTTAAGAAAGTATACCATTAGAATTCATGGTAAATTTACAATAAAACTTTGTTTAGTATTTAAGGTTTTAATGGTGCTGGCACTAATAACAAGAAAAATTGAAATTACTGCAAATAAATTTACAAATACGTTCATTAAACTTGTACTTAAAAAGGAAATGTTTTTAAGCTTCCGAGATATCAAGAAAATCATTTGGACCCTCTTCATAGAGAAAAAATAATCTTTAATTGAGCAGCCTAAAAGGAATTATATGTAAAGTTAATCATTCTAGATATTTGTGAAGAAAAACAAAATAATAATAAATAAAATAAAATAATGACACTTTTTTTCAAGGTTAAGGCCATAACTACTTCTCAGAAATTTCAGGACTTCCATATGTTCAATTTCAAACATTTATAAAAAATATGCCATATTTTAAAACTTTCTGAAGAAAATCCAATATGCCAAATCCATATGCCATATTTTGAAACTTTCTGATTTAGTTCCGCAATATTTCTTTTGTTAACTGGACTAAGATTGATATTTGAGATTGACTATTTTAAAACGAATATTTTTATCATGTTCTCTATGAATGATTATAGGGTTTTCTTCCAATTAAGAAGTTAATAGAAGCACAAAAAAAAGAAAAAAAAAAAAAAGTAGGGGCCCTTGTGGTGCAGGCCCCTAGGAGACGGCCTATATCTAAATCCAACCCTGTATATGCAATAATGTTGTTTTGTTGTTTTATTTGATAAAAGGAATGCTTCAATTAGTTTCGGTTCAATCCAAAATAATATTGGGATATCCTAAAACTTTACAACAAGGAAGGGATGCTTGTTGATTCAGCTGGATTACATAGCACTGGATTATAATGTTCATAATAAAGTGAACGTTTAAACCTATTAATTAGCTTTGAATTATAATTTATCTTTTGATAATCACTTAAATATAATAGGGATTTAAACTGTTCTTGTCGAGGATGAATTCGGAATTCGTATAATCTACTGTCATATATGACTATTAACAAAACAGGTCAATAAATTTTATTCAAATTAACCTATTCAAGCTAACCCTCTATTCAAATAAGGCTAGTATTGAAGTCATTTGCTTAGGGCTAACGACGACCGCCGCGCCGTCCATGTGGAAACAGTTTTCAAAAGGTTTTACACTTGTAACCACCATAACATGGGATACCTCATATCGGATTCAGGTTTCCCTACACGAATATCGATTCGTGTTACACGAACTCATTGGTGAAATTACAGACTCGATTAGGGAATTTTTATAATGAGAACCTAATTATTTCTAGATATAAAATGTTATATGTGTAGGGGTTGCTGGATAACTTGTATTTTATCACATTTTCGTTCTATTGCAGGGCGAGGGACACCCCCTATGGGGCACTCTTCCCCCCAAGCTTTGACGCACGCTTATATAGCTTATTAATGACCTCACCATACTCGCTTAAGGCGGTACAATGTACAAATGTATGATGAGTGAAGTAGCTGGAACTCTCCACCACGGGGCGTAAAAAGGGCCTAAGTGATGGCCTAATTGCAAGGTTCGAACAAGAGGTTCGTCCTACCCATTATAGTAGGAAGTACTAGACTACTACTATTACTACTACTACTTCGTTCTATTGCGGCAAAGGTGCTCAAATTGGGATTTGATGGTGCTTGTTGCAAAATCAAATTTTTTTTTGGGAGGAGCAGGATTCCACATTTGGGGAAATCCAAAATTAGCAACTAGCAAGCGTAATTAGTAAAAAAAAAAAAAAAAAAAAAATTGTTTAATAAAGATCATCAAATACACTGTAATACATAATAATAATGAATAAAGGATACATGTATAGACATGATGATGGTCAATACACATAAAAATGATTCAAGTCATAATGATTTCGCCCATATTGCTTGATCATTAGTGAACTGCTTATTAGGATCATAGTGAACTTATCCTGTGAAGTTCCGGATAACATAATAGATTACTGGGTTGAAGGATTGCTCCTTTACAAACCTGCTGGGTGTGAAATTCCAGTGAAAATAGAACCTTAATAAGATTAGCAACATTATCTGGAAAGAAGCTAAAACGAAATGTTGGTTGATATTTTGCTAAAACGTTTATAAACAAAAGGGCTAAAGATATGGGATTTTCTTAGTGGTTAATTAGCATAAGGGCACCGTCTGAAGGTAGGTAACCTAACAATAGAACCAACAAATTAATCACAGGTAGCAACTACGAATTCTTGAACCCACCTGGATTCAAACATAAAATAATCCAATTAACTTTGGCAAGGTTTCTCTCAAAATCACAACCACGTAGCCCTGGGGGCCTTCATATTTTTTGATACCCCGTTTTCACATTCGTCATTCGTCTTACTTTCTGAGATAATTCTTACTCGAATTATCGTGAGATCTGAACAAACATTTTAATTTATCCATCTATAGCAGAGCAACTAATGTAAATATAGAAAAGTAAGAAATCATTAAAACCTTAAGAAAAAATGTGTTAATTTTTAAATGCATTTAATATCATGATTATAAAAGTGGTTCTATTTTGCAATTTTAAAATGAAATTTGATGCAATTACAAATAAAAATGTACGCATTTTTCAATCTACGCATTTCAAATGTATTTATTGTATTATAACATTTTGTTGTTATATATATTTGTATATACTTAAATTTAAATGCTTTCAGGATAAATTGCTGTTAGATGAACTGAGGTTATAATACAATATTGGGTAGATACCCTGAGACTAATATTAAGAAGCTGGCCCAGATATTAACAGCTTATTCCCCTGAGCATAATGCCTTTCTTATCACTGACACTATCACTATACGCTTCTTAGTTATATACACCATCTGCTTCAGCTTGGAATTCATAGTCTAATAATTGTAGATATTTTGATTCCATCTTCGGTTACTTATTAATACTACATAATAAATTGTATGTAAATAAATTTCATGATTATTTTATCTTAATATTGAATTATTTGGTCTCGAGACCTGTTTTTTTTTTCATCCGGGGAGGCTTACGCCCGAAGTCATAGACCATGAAGTAGGCCCTTTGAACGAGCTTGAGGAGCCATATATCAATCCAATACTGAATAGATTCCAGAAACCATTTACACACGAGTAAATTGTTAGTCGGTAAACCTTGTCATCCAATTCTAGTTTCGTTTGATCGATTTTATATCACACCAGCATGAGAATGTCAACAATGATTTTCCAACTCGAAACCTGATGGTGCTAAATCTTTCGATCAGCTTCCGGTTTGTTTTACAATCCTGGATGGATATTGAGAAGGACCCAGTTCGGGAATCGAACCCTAAGCTGTGCTCCGAATTAAAGGTCTCCAGTTAAGCCTGATGCCTCACTTCAATGATTGAAAGCAAACTGGCCCTCGTACTCGAGCTTTCCCTGGACCTGTTATTAGTTACTTCTTTAGATTGTTACTCCCCTATGTTGTTATGGAATAGAAATGACTTTGACTAAATAATTGTAAAGTAAAAATGAGATCGTTAACTTGGTGCGTAGGCTTCCGCGGGTAGACTCGCTATAAACAACTTGGTTTTCAGCTGAAATCCGCGTCACGAAGGGGTTTTAACGTCGGATTTCAAACCCTTCGTGACGCGGATTTCACCGGAAAATCAAGCTTTTTATTAAGAAAAAAGGATGTTTAGTCCAATGTACTTTTGGACAAAGGAATATCACACTTCTGTTTTTATAAGGGGAGTACCAGTATAAAGAAGTGCCTTACTATAATCCACACCCTCAACCGATGTATTGAATTAATGCAATACATGACAGGAGTATTACCACTTGTTACTTGAGTTTTATCATGATTACCCTCATGTTAATCCATGTCCATGCAATATTATCCGTATTACTTGTAGACAAATTAATTTTCAGGTGAAAACCAATCTACCTCCTATTATATTTCAACTCCATGGCACGATATTTAAGAGAGTAACATTTTGCATGCGACTTCATCATGGATTAAGGGCATTTAAATATGTGAGAGGCTTCACTATAAAAATTACTGCTTCTTGTCTCGATTAGTAAAGAGTGAGGATAATACTCAATACACTTTATTCTTCAAATGTGTTGAAGAAAAAAAAAGTATTTTTCCTCAAGAGCACTTTTGTTATTAAAAGGAAACCTTAAACTAAAGCAGATAGACAGCACACCCTGTATGATAAAGTTCCGTGTTACTGTGCATTATCATGATGTTTAAAATAAGAATAAAATACGATAAGAATATAACTTATTCGCCGATCTTCTGTTTAGAACAATAAAAGAAGTTTAGAACTAGTTTTATCTAAAACATATTAGGTAAATAGAATAACACTTTTCCGTATTGGCCCCATACACGATAAAACATTTTGCGCATACCTGATGTGGGGCAAATCTTGCCATACACGTCAAACATCAAACAGCCCCATACACGGTCAAAATATTTTGACCGTGAATGGGGGCCTTAAAACTTCGCCCTTCTCCTGAAATTATTTTAAAATAAGTCTGGATGCTGAAGTAAATTGCCATGAAAATATGTATGTTCAATACATTATCCGTCGTAATATAATGTATGGAATTGAATTTTCAATATATTATATTGACATTTTCTTAGTGCTCCTATATAATTTGTTATTTATTTTTTGTTCGTATTATACACTTATAAATTGAATGTCTTGATAAAGAATTATTGGAAATTCTCAGTAATAGGTGTGCTATGTTTGAATAGATGTTTGGTTTTCTCTAGAAAATTCAATTTACCGTGACTAAAAATATGTTCAAGGGAAGCATACAAACTACAGAATATTGGAACTCAATTATATTGAAATTGTGGAGGAAACATATTGTAAATTGCTAAACGACAAACTACTTAATATAAATTACTTAAATACATCGTTTGTGCTTTGATTTGATTATAATAATAAAATTAAAATTTAATCAGTCAGAATCACGCAAAAAATTCATTTTATTGTTATTTATTTAATTTACTATACTTTTTTTATTTGCTTCCTATTCACATACACATATGTATACTTATTTGCTATAGTTTTTTTTATTTGCTTCCTATTCACATACGCATATGTATACTTATTTTCTATAGTTTTTTTTTTTATTTGCTTCCTATTCACATACACATATGTATACTTATTTTCTATAGTTTTTTTTTTTGCTTCCTATTCACATACGCATATGTATACTTATTTTCTATAGTTTTTTTTTTGCTTCCTATTCACATACACATATGTATACTTATTTTCTATAGTTTTTTTTTTTATTTGCTTCCTATTCACATACACATATGTATACTTATTTTATTTGCTTCCTATTCACATACACATATGTATAATTATTTTCTATAGTTTTTAAAAAATACATTTATTGATTTATTATACACTACTTATAATAGCGAAATTATTTTTTAATTAATACATATTTAAAATGTTTGTTAGATAACACTTTTGGGAATTAAATACTACTGTTTCGGTGTGTTGGTCTAAATGTTTAATTAATCATTAAATTTACCAGTATTTATGAATATAAAAACATATGTGTTGCATGTTACCAATATTGTCTTATGGAGAACACCAATTAGCTTTATGTGAAGTAAATCGCCCGGAGTAATTGAACGTTCGAAACGTTCATTAAACTTAAAAAGTTAGAACGTTTATTCGACTTTGAAAGTCAGGACGTTCAATTCGTTTTTTGGGAAGAGTGATGAACGGGCGTAATAGTCCCAATTAAGGGAGAAAATACCAATTCTAACCTTTAATAGTGAACATGTTGAAATAAACCCGTTTACAGATTGCTAAAAGTAAATACCGAAGTCAATCACTCGAGTAGGGTGTCTTAAACGCTCTATTTATAACAGAATTCAACCTGATTTAAATTTATATTCAATGACACCATACACAATACACATCCCACGTAGTAAACTTCAAATCACTTATTGAGTTGCGATCTTACGACCTGCCAAAAATTTCCTTATACATTTTCTTGCCAAATTTTAACACATATTTATTCAATAACGATGTTACCCAACGTTCAAAGTTTTTTTTAACTCATCTCTTCTTGCTCTAGCTCTTTTAAATACAAACAGAAAACAGCCAACTTGATAAAAGTTAGCGTAAACAGAAGCGTGAACTTATTTTATTTTAATCTAATTCATAAAAAACTTTATCGTACTTTAACGTTGTTCTTATATTGATTGTCTGTCTTTATTCTTGACATTATATTTATTTTTTAATGTTGCTTCGTCAATATTAGGATTATTTTAATTATTTAGATCAACTTGAATATTTATAAATTATGAAAATATGCTCTTCACTCCACCATGTAGTGTTTTTTAACAATAACTATCTTATGTTTGTTAACTAAGGTAATATACATTATAGATTGTACTTATATTTCAGCATTAACGCAGCTATGCTTAGTCCAGGGACCGTAAACTACAACGATTAACTATTGAGTAATCATGATGCACTATTTCCTCAATATTCAATACATATTTATTGCAAGACGCTCGCTTCAATGATAAAAAGAACTCCGCTAAGTACAAATAGTTATTTACTTTTAATTTTGTCCCTCTTCTAACTCCGCCATGTATAATTAGTTGTATCGTAGACTTAGCAGTGTGATATTATAATTTATTTTTAATGAAAAGCGCAAGGAACTTAGTTCTTACTGGGTGTTCTGCGACACCGCACGTATTTTTTTTTTTTTTGCCCAGTGTCGCGTTTCTTATTTTTAAATATATTTTTGCAGTTCAAAGTGAGCTTGGCGGCAAAGTTTCTCTCTATAAAGTGTCTAGATAATGATAATTGCGGAGTGATAACGATTTCTAGTGTATTTGTAATTATTAAAAATATCTAGTTTCCTCGCACCGAAGTAATAATTTTCTAGATTAATTTCTAAATTCCACAAATTGCAATAATATTTGAATTTATCTAATGCATTATAAGCCTACAATTGGCTAAAATAACCATATCATCTGCAAAAGCCAAATATCGGATTGTCGTACTTCCCAACTTGACTCCACAGGTATTCATGCAGATGGTTAATATAAAAAGGGCAAAAGCAATAGGGGTTAAGTTGCAAATTTAGGATCACTAAACACCAGCTGATGAATTGGTCCAAACTTGATTTGATTTAAATTCTAGCTTGTTTTGTTTTCAACTATAAACCGACCAATATTAAGCTCTTTAAATTAACGTTAAATTTACTAAGGGTAAGCCTAATAAAATCTCTGTAAAGTAGTTAAATCTCTTAAATTAACGTTAAGTTTTCTAAAATAAAATCTCTGTAAAGTACAGCTCTTAATATAAATTTTTATTAAACTGCAATATTGTACATGTCTTATAAACTTTCATCGTCCTTGACCACTGATTCGCAAATAATTTTTGCTACCAAAAACGATAATATAACACTAATGATCGTATCTATGGAGCTACAAAACAAAACGGCTCTTATTCTATTGTTCTTTAATGACCTATTGCTAATGGAGATGTATAAAAAATGAAGATTAAAAAAAAATCTAAGGGTATTAAATGATTAATGAAACAAATGGAAAATGCAGCTTATTTTTTTTAATCATCGATTTATTATTAACATTATAATTGAATTAAAAACATATTGAAGCTAGTAAAATTAAATTGCAAATACACCCGAGTTAGAACGGGCCAGGAATAAGTTGGAATTTAATCCCGGGGAATAAATCTTAATGGGAAATAAAAAGGCCCCCATGCACGGTCAAAATGTTTGCGCAAACATTTTGACCGTGTAGGGGCTGTTTGAGGTTTGCGCAAACATGATGTTTGACGTGTATGGCCTAAATTTGCCCGACATCAGGTTTGCGCAAACATGATGTTTGACGTGTATGGCCTAAATTTGCCCGACATCAGGTTTGCGCAAAATGTTTGATCGTGTATGGGGGCCTTTAGAGTACTTTTCACTCTTTACAATCCAATAATATTACTGGTTATCTGAATCTTTACGCATGGATTGATTGACTTCAACTTTCCTGTAATATTATGACTGTTAATTTTGTTTTATTATTATTATTATTATTTTCTTTTTACTCAAGCCATAATGCCTATGAATGTACAATATACAGCTATAATATTACAGGCAATGTTAAATTAATAGCAATTTATGCCTAAAGATGCAAATCAGTATTATTATTTGAATTGGATTATTATTTACCTGAACAATTATTTATGATATTACGGCTGTGTATTGCGTATTCTTATAGGCCTATAAATATATCTACAATATATAGCAACAATATTACTGGAAAATTTAAATAAATATCAATTTATCACTGAAGATGCAAATTATTAGATTAGGATTATTTACCTTATCAATTATATATGATATCAAGATTGTGTATTCTTATATAAGCTTTGTGGCTAAAAAATTTTTGCAGAAGTAAAATTTCGACCTTCAGACATCTATCATAGTTGAAACGCTGTATCAGAAGAAATTCTATTCTAAATTCTTTTAGCTAAAGATTAATGTAGAATTAATAAAGCTAAATAATTAATGAGTTATATTTGATAATTACATTCAATCATTACCTTGTCACTTTGTAGTCATGTCTAGTCATATTCGATTCAATTATTACTCTACAATGATGTATTACTGTACTGATTTCTCCGCTGTTAGTGACAACTTATCTCTTCCTTCCTAAATGGATCACCTGTGTCTCAACAACCGATTTTTATTAAAATGGACATTCACGGCACTTTAATTATTTCAATTTTCATAACACTCTGTATTTTATTAATCATATAACCCTATATTAGCACCTATTATTTGTGTAACCAAAATATTATTTTCATTTTATTATTAACTCTAAGTATGGAGAATTTTTTAATAATTAATTTTCGAGTCGATTTTTTGCGTTTCTTTCTAAATACATTTAATTATTTATTTACTAAAGGCCCCCATAAACGGTCAAAATGTTTGCGCAAACATTTTGACCGTGTATGGGGCTGTTTGATGATTGCGCAAACATGATGTTTGACGTGTATGGCCGAAATTTGCCCGGAATCAGGTTTGCGCAAAATGTTTGATTCGTGTATGGGGTCCTTAAGAGTACCTTTTTAAACAGATATAGTTTAAATTAACTATATTTAATATAAATTATATGTATATTAATTTAAATGCCCCAGAAAAAATAGAAATAATGCATTGATCTAAAATCCCGATCACTAAGAGATTATAAACGCTTTATAGCACACAAAAAATCAGCCCCACACTCATTCTGTACAAAGATTAATTAGGTATTATTCTATTACAATATATATATTTATAATTATTCAATGATTTGCATCTTTAGGCATACATTTCTATTAATTTGAAGGTATGCGGTATTATATTCGAAGCAGATGCATGTAACTTGAAATTGTGTTTTAGTATAGACAATATTTTCCTTGGTAGGACGTTACAGAAGACAATGGAACTCTCACAATAGGCTGTCATTTACAGACTTAAGGATACGATTGTAAACTAGCACGGACTATTGTCAAGTTATCAACAAAATCTGGTTTTGAACTTAAGTTACGAACTTGTGGAAACACTGGGGGTGGACGATATGTCATGACAAATGTTGTTAACACTTAACTGGCACAATCTACAAGCAACGTTCATAAATACATTTTCTCTCTGTAGAATATTGGTCATGATCATACTAAACAAGAAATAATCTGCTTCCGTTGGGATTGTTGAATCTTGTCATTCCCATTTGGTCAAACTACGGATTGAGGCGATTTTTGTCAATCTAAAGTAAGCTTAAACCTAGAACGACACACATATTCTTTTTTTTTAACGTAAACACACAGGGGTTAGTAAGACCCCAATTGGGTTAAATTATTTAACAAACATTTTATTTTTCAATTATTTATATATTTTTGTAAATATAATTTGCCATACTAATATGTAATACCATTTAATTTTGACCAAAACAAATAAGGATTTTAAAATTAAATAGTATACATATATATTTTCATCAACTTTTTTTTTTTTTTTAGAAAAATTTGTACTTTTTAAAAAAATATGTATAAAATTTGGTGTTCGTGAGATTGGGTAATTAAGAGTTGTTTTTCAGATAACAGGAACAAATATGATTTTATAGACTTTCTTACATACTCTGTCAAATTGGAGCATTTTTGGCCATAAATTCTTACTATGATTGACTAAACCTTCAACTTGAATGAAGTTATATTCGTCTACAAATAGTAATAAAAGTTCTTTTTTGGAACTTTTGACAATCTCAAACATTTCAGCAGCCCCCAAAAGAATATAAAATAAGTTTTTTTAATACAATAAAAAATAAGACTGTTAATAGTGGTATGTATATGCAACAATTACTTTAATGCCACACAGGGGTCCAAGGGATTCCAACTCTAATTCTAATGAATACTGAAAGAAAACTGAAACTAATAACATAGGTATTGTTTATCAGTATTTACATAGAAAGGTTCAAAGGTAAATTATAAGGGAGTATAGGTTTAGAAAAATACAAATAACAAAAAAAAAAAAAAAAAAACTTAATTATAGTTTATATGGGGTCTGTGAGATCCCAGTGTGTCGTTCTAGGGTTAAACTTTTCAAAAATAATAAAAGTAATAAAATAGATTACCACAGTAGATTTTAATTACCATGAGAAATTTGCATTTATGATCATACTAATACATGCCATCAAATTGTACTTCTTTAGATTGTTACTCCCCTATGTTTTTTTTTGGAATATAAATGACACTGACTAAATAACTATTAAGACAAAGGGAGGTTTAGTCCAATGTACTTTGGGACAAAGGAATATCACAGTTCTGTTTTTATAAGGGCATTAAACATCTAAAGAAGAACATTCCGTACACCTTTATTTCCTTTTGATTGATGTTAATGTGGGCAGTTTTAGGAAGTGCCCAAATTTGTTAAGTATTTTTTTTTTAGGGTTCAGACTGAACCAAGTTCGTGACTGTATTTGAAAACAGTTGTTCTAAATGTAGAAAATGTCTGGGTAATAGACTGAAGAAAGGTTAAGATGCTTGTCTCTCACTGTCTTAGTGTAAGGATGTGATAAAGTATTCAGTAACTCTGGATTGAGGTAACTGGTGTACTATATTATGCAACCATGACAGCACATAGGCAGAAGTGTTACTGTCCTTTGTGCAATCCAAACTCAAAACGTTTTCTAAAGTTCACTTAAGGTTTTTTTTTTTTTTTTTTTTTTTTTTTTTTTTTTTTTTTTTTTTTTTTTTTTT
>KZ651358.1:716424-734891 GCA_001010745.2 Gerris buenoi
TAGTATATTGTTTATTTGTTAACTAGATAAGATAGAAGTTTCATAGAATAAACAAACGTGTTACTCCTATTAATGAACACATCCCCCCCCCCCAAAAAAAAAATTTCAACGGCGCACTGTGCGCCGTTATACCCCCCTCGTGGGCACCCCTGACATATCATACTTAGATACATGTTGAAACCTACGCACCTCCCATATTTACTAAGTTTTTGTTTTTTTATATTTGCATTTTTCAAGACACCATCTGTAATATTTGTTTATTTCTTTGACATATGATATATTAAGGCCCCCATACACGGTCAAAATGTTTGCGCAAACATGAAATTTAACTAAATTTCCCCGACATCAGGTTTGCGCAAAATGTTTAATCGTGCATGGGAGCCTTTATTCGTTCTATTATCTTACAATGTGGATGGCTTCTAATATCTATCTGAAATTGTATACATGTAAGTTTATATTGTATACATATTTATTTGTACATTTTATTTTTTATATTAAATTGAAAATATTTTTGGCTTTGATGTTATTTGACATATTAATCTATTTTTTATTACTACTGCTTCTTTTACGTTCTGATATTCATTATATTAAATTATTACAGGAAGGTTCTGAACTTTACACCATATCCTCCATATGATCATGAATGGCGATGTTAAAACAATCGTTTCAAACGAGTGCGTATGCTTTAACTAATTGGCTACGTCCATCTCCTTAGTTCGTTAATAGCTGCAGCACTAAAGATTAGCCCAAAGAGAAGTTGAGAATTAAGCTTCCAAGAGAAGAATTAAATTTGTGGCGGTCAGGCTTTAGGTCAACATACGGGTTTTATTGCTGTTTTTTATGAACCCCTCACCATAAGATCCACCTCATTTTACTTAAGTGATTATGTTATAACCACAAAAAAAGCATTTCCTTAACTGTATTTCTTCACTTAACAGAATAAAGGAAATAATTATACGTAAGAAAGTTTAAATGCATTAAGCACAAAACAATTTCTCCTTGAAAGCGTATTATGTCACTGTTGAAAATTATACCGAGTGAAATCGATTTCATCTATTATCCTTTGACACATGACTTTAATCTGGTCCAAGTGCTCAACTTCTAGCTCGTCTTGATAGATAAAACCTTGTTGGTAAACTTGACGTCAACTTTGGATCTTTCACTCTCCCTTTCCCTTGAACTTTGGATCTTCGCTTAGAGAAAGTTCTGTTAAAATAATAGGCTTAAACTTGCGTCGCCTGATTAGAACCGACTTTACGTCTTTCTCTTCTTTACTTCATAGTTAGACATTATCTCAGGGTTATCAATTTAATGTTATAAGTGGATGATACGCATAATTAATTATTCCTTACGCGTCTGTTTCTTTTATCAATAGATATATTATCATATTTTCATAAATTACTTTAGTATAGTGATTAAAGTATAATTTAGATACATTTTCTTGCAGCTAAGGGAGGTCCTGATAGATGCGTAGTTTTAAGGCCTCCATACACGATCAAACATTTTGCGCAAACTTGATATCGGGCAAATTTAGGCCATACACGTCAAACATTTTGACCGTGTATGGGGGCCTATATTCTTTAGCCCTAACTACTCCAACTTTTATTTACTGGAGATCATGTCAACATTTTCTTTCTACACTCCAAGTGGAATGTTCTAGTGTTCAACAATACATTGTATACGTATATCTTCCTATACTTATCCACATCTGATACCCCTTTACATTCTGAGTTGTTTGACAAAATAAACCCTTCTTTGAACCAACCTTTCCCCTATTTTAGTTCTATTTTGTAGACTTTAATTACCAGGTTAGTGTTCACTAAGATATTGTATGACTTACTACTTAGTTACTCACTTATTGATTTAGATCATAATCGACAGATTTGATTAAGCACTCAGCTATTGTATTTTTTATTTCTATCAATTGATCAATTGAAGTCTTTAAATATTATTCACTATGAATCCATATTATTATATTTAAAAAATCTGAGTACAAAACTAATTAGGTCAGTACACGATGGAGGGTTCCGCATTTGTCACATCTACGAACTGTCTTATCTTTTAGAAAATCAGTTAATTATTGGTGGTTAGATTTGAGTACTCTTTGCATATTTTAAGTTTACAAATTGTCATATCTACGAATTGAACAAATCCATTTTCTTGGAAATCAGAATCTTTGGATCTTTTTGGAAATAAGATAATTGTTTGTGGTTGAATTTGAGTTTTAACTTCGCAGGTGAGACTTTTAATACTATTCGAAGATTAAGTCATTACAGGATGGAGGGTTACAGTCACAGACACTTGATTTATGAATCAATCTAATATAAAACTTAAATGTAAGATCTTCCGGAAGGAATTACGTCGGAGATAAGATTAAATTCTGGTCATAAGGGCATTTCTTTAGATTGTTACGCCAATTTCCGATTGTATACTTCCGGTTGTTAGTCCAGTGTACTTTTTGACAAAGGAATATCAAACTTCTGTTTTTATAAGGGGAGTAACAGTCTAAAGAAGAACATTACATACAACATCTTTAGACTATTAAGCTTCAGATACTATCCCATTGACGTAAATGACTAACTATTTAAAAACAACATCAAATATAATCTTTATTAAACTTCCGCTTCAGTCTATTATTTTCTCATTTGCAAAATTTATCTCTTCAATAAACATTAAAGATTTTTGAATAAGTATACCTAATCTAAAGATAAATGTGTATTTACTTATAAATATATTTAAAAGTATATAATATAAATCAAATGTCTATTAACTCGGTTTATCCCTGAATCCGATATCAAATCATATCAGCTTTGATGTATTTTATCATTTTTTATGTCGTTATCTCAGATATTGGAAATATGATTTGTTTTTTCTTATCAAAGTAAGGTGTTTAAAGTTATAATCGTAAGGGAAGGAAATCGAATACAAGAATTACGTGTAATAACAAGAAAAGTAATTTATAAATTCAGTACTCTTTTAATAATCCCAGGAATCCAGGAATCGAATTATAAGTTTTGAAGAGTAAAAATTAGTTTCATAAATAATTCCTTTTTCCTAAGAATAATCTTGAAATATGCTTTCTGTAAGTAAAAGTATGGAAAGAAAAATGTTAAAAAAATGATCTGTTTATTACTTTTGGATAAATGTAATTTAGAATTTCTTCTAATAGGAATTATTTATAAAGAAATTCTAGTTTTCTTTGAATAATCTTGATCGTATATTATACATAGAAAAATAGTAAATTATAACTCGGAAATATAATGACTTGTAGTAAAAATAATTCTTTGAATAATCTTGGTCGTATATTATACATAGAAAAAAAGAAATTAATAACTCGGAAACGTAATGACTTAATGACTTGAAGTAATAGTACATTACAAGTCAAGTCATTTTGTATGGGAGGATGGAGTATGCACCCGAGCGAAAGCGAGGGCAATAAAACCACACGAGCAATGCAAAATGCCGTTTTCGCACGAGTTGCGTACCGTACTTTATCTACTATTGTTTTATTTTAATAATAAATAGAGAAGCAATTAATTTCCTGTATCTAAGTTCTTATTTCTCTTTAGATGAAGATTACATTACTCGTAATTCAATTAGTTGTATTTTGTGCCGAATTAATTATTTCGGGAGGCGTATTTATTTTCCTCATTTTCGTCATAATCACTTAAATCACTCATTGTTTTTCACTAAAAACTAGATATAAACAGTTACTTTAATTAAATAAACAGCAAATTAGTTTTGTTAAATGTAAACTAACTCGCTAATTCTCCTTTTACCTCACTAGGGCGGAAAAAAGAGGAATTACGAAACGCGCTTGCGCAATGAATATAAGTACGTAAGGAATCACTTTCTACGCATCTTAACAGAGACACAATGTTTATATTTCGTATCAATCGTAGATAAAATAACTTTGATAAGAAAACGTTCCAAAGAAATTGAGTTATTATCTCCGGCTAATATTATTTTTTGTTATCTTAGTGCATTGATTTTGGCAAATATTTATTTGTGGAATGTTTCTAATAGGTAGGAAAAGGTCAAAAATAAATTCCTGTTTCTTTCGATATATTTCAAATATAAGAATTGTGATAAGACACCATTTTAATGTTACGCCGTATTCCTTTTAATTATCAATGCCAAAAAGAAGAAGAAGAAAAATAAAATCTCAGTTTATAGTTTAATTTGTTATTAATAGGCTAATAATGTACAATGGTTTTCTGGCGTAGCCTCTTGATATAGAATTCGCTTAAAGATCCATTTGATCACTGTTGTGTCTTGTATTTAAAGAAGTAAGACTCAGGTAAACATCCCATCGGTTTGAAGTGCATTTAGCTTATCCCTTTAAGTAAAACCTAATATTAAGGCTCCCATACACTGTCAAAATGTTTTCGCAAACATCATGTTAGCGCAAACATTTTGACCGTATATGGGGCTGTTTGATGTTTGCGCAAACATGATGTTTTTACGTGCATGGTCTATGTTTGCCCGATATCAGGTTTGCGCAAACAACACGTTTGCGCAAAATGTTAGATCGTGTATTCGTGTATGGGGACCTTTACGTTAGACTTTAAAGAAATTTTAATTTTAGATGGAGTAATTAATTTGGCTAAATAGACGAAGTCAGAGGTAAAATCGTTCTTGAAATATGTATCGAAAGGTTGAGAATGGCATGAGAGCTTTAGTGTGAATAGAAAAATGCGAAAACGTTTATTTATGATGGGAAATGGAATATACGTGTACGAGGGCTATAAAAAGATGTGGAGTGAGGTATTGCTTTCAAGGTGCAGTTTTGTCAAAAGCTATGTGCGACTCTAAACGGTTTGAGGGAAACCCTAGATTTCTGTATATCTGCATAATATGTTTTCGTTGTGTATATGACCCAAATTCTACTTCTATGAATGTGTTAGTTTATATTGTGAAAATAAATTTGTATGGAGTGTTTAAGTAAGTTACTTTATAAAATTCCACCTATTCGACTATCTTACCAGAAATATGCTTATTTTACTATTTGTAATCGGAGTACTCTGGCGTAAAAATAAAAGTATTAATGAAAAATTTAATACAATGTATACAACAGTAATTAACACATCCTTAATAATTTGAATATTAATACAATACTCAATGTTTCGTATTTGCCAGTACGCATTTGCGTACAAGACTATGCTATCCAAACCCCAAAATATTTGTTAGATTCTCTGACAACTGGAACAAAGTAGTCGTAATTCGTCGAAACTCCCAGAGTTAAAGATTCCACCTTTGAATCATCTTTATTTTATAAATTATAATAAATTAAATTAATAATAATTTAATTGGTACACCCTATTAATTTTTATTAAACGGAAGATCAGATGGATTTTAAAGGTGTAGGAAGAGGTATTCTTAAATAAGAACTATGACTCAATTTTACTTAAATTGAGACGTTTCGACTCACAATCACAGTCATCCTCAGTCGAATTTATTCAACATCTATGAAATTGCAGTAAGTCTGCCTCTACCTCCATAAAGAGGGCGTCAAACACGTAAAAAACATTTTATAAAAACAATCAATCTTTCTAAAACATTTTATATATAAAAAAATGAATTTTTTGGTTGTCACATATTGTAGTAATATGTCAATTTTAGTCTTGGTTTAAGCTTAAAATGTAAATTGTTAGCAGTTGTTAATAGAGATTGATGGTTGTTGGAGTTTTTTATTGATTGTTTTTATAAAATGTTTATTACGTGTTTGACGCCCTCTTTATGGAGGTAGAGGCAGACTCACTGCAATTTCATAGATTTTGAATAAATTCGACTGAGGATGACTCTGATTGTGAGTCGAAACGTCTCGATTTAAGAAAAATTGAGTGATGGTTCTTATTTAAGAATACCTCTTCCTACACCTTTAAAAACCATCTGATCTTCCGTTTAATATAAATTTTAAGTGAATTCGAGTTTACATTCCCTAAATTGGAAGTTGCAAATAGAACATTTGTATCCCTGCAATGCAAGTTTGATTTGCATTGGAAAAGAATGGGTTGATTTACTGAAAAAATCTCATTGAATATGTTTATTGTATGAATATGCCTCTATCCTTTCAATATATAAATACACATTTATTGCAAGAAATGTAAAATTAATAATAATTAATAAAAGCGATGAATACTATCATTATATTATGCCGTGACACTTTTAAGTTCTTTGAGTTGCTGTGTGCAAGCACTCAATATACTCATAAAATTATTACAATTAACTTTATCTGAAATACATTAAAATTCCTCCATACAATGAATTCCTATTTTAACCATCAAAAGTATATCATATCCTATATTATTTTTGGCTGTTGTGTAACTAAACTTCAGAATACACTTGCCTCCTCTCACACCATTTTGTTGTATCCATAGCTACTCTTTGCTATGTTGTTCCTCCGCATGTTCTTCTCATCTCCTCGTCCCACTGTATTAAGGATACCAATTTCTTCTTTATCCACCTATTCTGTGTTGTTCTGGTAATATTATGTCCACCCAATTCTTTCTTTCTAAAATAGTTTTGCCTATATCATCTAGTGTCGTCTACTCTCTTATTCATCCTTTCTCTTTTGCGTCTTTGGCTGGACAATTTCATTGGCTATCCCCTATTGGAAACCCCTGAACTTGTTAATGGCTTTTCATCCCAAGATATTTATCTCTTCGCTCAAACCACGTTCATCGCCATTTTTACAGTGCTGATCTCAATTTATCTTTATATAATTCTCACTTGGTTTACATTTTAAATCCAAATTCTCAATTAATATTAGCTCTAATTCTTCGTTTGGTAAATTTTCTTATGTATCCCTGCTCTTAAATTGATCTATCCTCACTGACTTAATATTCAATACAGATTGCTACCAATATCAATACCTTTAAATACTTAAATTCCAAACAGCAATTTCAATTAGTAGTTATAATTTTGGGGGTTCTGGATGTAGACTTCAATTATTGATGCATAATGATTTTGTATGTTATGTTTAGTCAAACCATCAGTCATGTACTTGTACCCGAACCACCTTTATCCACCCTCGAGCACCGCCGATATATATTTGTCTTGCAGTAAGCTTATATATTTTTTGATATGGATTTTAAACAATCATTTATGATAGTGTCAATGCTATAGTTCGTCCTAAACAAACCAGAATCCATTAGAGGAGTACAATTAGGTAGTTTTAATTATTTTAAGCATATTGACAGTGAACATTATACAAAATCATAAGGTATGATGAAGGACATAATTATCTATTCTGTCAAGTGAAGAGGAACTCTACTATCAAGGTACAAAATATTCTGTACAAACATACTACGAACATCTGATTGGAATAAATGAATCTCGCACACCCTAAAAGACCCTATTTCTAGATAATTTAGGATCCCCTTGTATTTACATATCTAATGGTTCAATAAATATTCATTAGCTGCTAAAATTGCTACGTACGAACTTGCATTTGAATCAAATATCATCAATTTATCACCATTAATCGTTGTTAAGCGTCGAAAAATCGGAAAAAATGCACATTTGTTTGACGCTTTTCTCAAATATAGTTCAAAACAATTCTTCTTCATTCCTCCATACAATATTAACTATACATATTCATGATATGGTGGGTACTCCATTTTTACTATACACGTTACTATACGAATCACAAAAACTTGAAACAACTAATATGAAAAACTTTAGACCAAGTAATAATGTCTATACAGTTTAGTATAAGTTGTATACAACTTTTATTTGCAACTTTTTGTAGAACAGATTTTTTTTAAACCATTAGGGCTTTAATGGTTTAAAAATTAATGGTTCTTTACTTTTGCTTTAATTAAATTTCAAAGAAATAATGGGAAAGTTTCAGTTTGTTGTAACCTATATACTGGCGTTAAAAAAAGTTAAATTTTATCTCTTTACAATTAAAATCATTTGTTAACCTAATAGAGTTTAATGGTTTTTAATTTAACAGATTTTAAAATGTTCACTCAATAATAACCGTAGATTTTCTGCCAGTATTGAATTCGTGGTCTTATCGTCGTTCGAAACTTATCTTAAGGTTGGACTCAATCAAGGCTAATGGCTGTATCAGCTCTTCTTTAGAAATGTTATCTAGTGTAACCCAAGGTTCTATATTTGGTCCCATTTTGTTTAAGATTTATTAATGATTTGCTTCTTTTTGTATTCAAAATATTCAGGAAAGATTTCTTTATCGGCAAGTTAAACCTGACTAGAACAAGTAATGAGGTTTTACTCTAGTTAAAAACTAAGCAATTAATGTTATGTAGACGAATTTGAATTGAAGTGGTTCGCAAAAAACTATAATGAATTAATATCTAATATTAACAATAAGTTTGATTTATGTCGGTTAAATCATGTCTTTCAAGTTATACCAGTTAAGTGCAGATGCCGCCATATTCCCTTTGCCATCGCAGTTTGCTTAGTTCGTTCGTTTTGTTTGTTTGTTGTTTACGTCCCTATCGACACACTTTTAATTAAAACAAGCTAGGAATTCAACCACTTTACCCATCTACTTGATTTGTAAAGCGTGATCATGTATTTGTGATCAGTGTGAACATCAGCATGTTGGACTGTACCAGCAAATACATTCGGACCTCCTTATAACAAACCTCTAATCAACGAAAATCCCTAAAAAATTGATTCCATAGAAAAAAAAAATGCTCTACAAAAAACAAAATTCACACAAAAAGGGACTTGATCAAACCGACAAATTTTCTTTAAATTAATGCTGGTGGTGTTTTTACTTCCTATATTTATTGTTCTTACGTTCAATATTGTTTTAGCATAATTTTTAAGGATTATTGCTCTAAAACTTTAACAATTTCGCCCATTTTACCTTCATCAGTTTAAGTGGAATCGGTAATATCTTTCCACTGTATATTGAAATCTATTAGTCTCAGTATAGAATTTATTTCAAACATTTATAAAGCTCTTGTCTTCTTTTCCGTGTAATTTACTCGAAGGACAAAAATGTCAAAATAAAAATGATCACATTCAGGTAAAAATACCAAATCTATTCAAAGACTTAGATAAAGGAATAAGAAACAAAAAAAAAAAACCATCCCGTTAATACGAATGTGCTCCGAGTTTAGTTCTAAAATTTTTAAAAACTGGGATTCAACATTTAAACAAAGTAAATTTTTAGTAAACTCTCTCTTCACAACACAGAACTCTAGTTCTATTGGTGAAGAGGTAACCTTGTTCAGGTTTCTGGAAAGCCACATTATATTTTGTATTATGTTCTATTGTATATTATATATTATCAATAAAGGTATTTAATAATTAAAAAAAAAAAACTATACACAACAAGTGGAAACTATTAAAGAAAAGATCTAAATGGTTATAAATATGGAGTTGATACAAAGTTTTGCAATGGGTGAAAGTGGTATATCATAATAATCTTCCTCTTTCAGGGTAATTCTTTTTATTCGTAAAAACAAATTCTATAACAAAATTTCTCAATTTGTCAATTTCGTTGGAGGTCCAAGAAATTGCTGTACGACGAAAATTTAGCTACATTCTCTCTCACAATATTATATGCAATCAGATTCTTATTTTACATGAATTTTGTAGTTATCATAAGTAAACTCATAAGCAACTTAAGGAGTCGAATTTGATAGAACGTAACACTTGAGTAAGAACAAAATTGCAGGTTTCATTTGGTTATCAAATATTTGAACATCTTATCACTGATTTTAATGAACATGGAATAATTTTTGGTAGCAATTAACCAAAACATTTTCTCAAACCTAAGAAACGCACTAACATGCTGCTTACTTTGTTTCTATTTGCTTAAAACTTAGTTTAAACTAGTGAGAATGACTTTTTGAAAAAACATAATCAAGTTAAGTAAAAATAAGAGAATAAACTCGAGGTATTAATACAGCTCTGTAACTTGTTAATTTCTCTAATTTCATTAGCAATGCTCAAGGAAAGCGTAGAACAAAAGTTTTAGAGGGATTTCGAAAACTCCGCTTCTTTGAAGTTTGTTATCTGTATTGTACAAATCGACTCTTCAGAAGAGAAGGTTGTATGTTCTACATTCTACATGTCTTCACTTGCTGTTTCTGACTCTAGCTTGTGCATCAGGCGTTATCATCGTTCAATCTTCCCTTCCCCTACAATCCCATACACACTATGCTCTTTTCCTCTTCTGCACTCGCCCTTTAACAACCATATCTGTCTTCTATCTTTTATCCAAAACGATTGAATTAGGAACTCTCGTTTCTATTTGATGTGAAGCTAACGATTAACTTGTTCTTGACGTTTCCTTCTTTGCCATCTGTTTTCCAGCATTAAATATAATATAGTTTTTTTTCGGTTTGTGATAACTATTCTCGCTTGGCAGTTATCTTTTCTATTTATTTACTGGTGTTTTATATGAAGCGAACTTTAACATCCAGCAAAATAGGCATCCTGACTGTCAGTAACGTTTACGTGTCCAACGATAACTTCAGTTAAACTTGACCGATTTAGTTGAAATTTGGTGTACACGTTCCTTTTACTAATGCTCAGGCTGTTTGTTGGGCAGCGTTATCCGTCCAAGAATTCGCGCGAAATGAAAATTGGATTGGAATTTTAGGACGGGAAAAGATTCTATATCACCTATTGGATGAGACAAACATTTTTTATAAAATGCAAATTTTTAGTGAAACTAACAACGACACCGCTCTGAAGTGATAAAAATCGTTTAAACTACTGTAGCAAACCTAAACGTTTAAATTGAGAAATCAAAGTTTTTACTGTTATCTTAGGTTCTAACGAGACGATTTTATTAAAACTCCATAAACATCGTCTAAAGTACAATTCAAGCAGGCATGTAAAATTTCAACTTGATTCAATCAGAGGTTTTTGAGTTGACATTTATTCAATGTTATTACTCATTATAAAATATACACTTTAGTGAAGACTGCTACTTTATAATTTTTACTTTTTGGATCCGTTTTTTTTTTATTTTTAGTTAGCTTTTGAATAGGAGTCATATATGGGATTAATGTGATATTAGTTACATTAATATATATATCAATCTGTTTATAGTTCTCGAACAGAACTTAAGTGCTTTATGTCAATTTAGCTCAGAATAATCTGCGGTGGAACAGTTATTAAAGGGCTTGTACATCTTATGGGTAATGGATGATGTAGTCTCTATCAGATGTAAAAATAGCGTAGTTAGTATTCTTAACCGGATCTACACCACTTAACATAAGCAGCACTTAACATAATATGATGTTTCAGGCACGTATATGCCTCGGTGGAGGCGAAATAAAGGCAATTTGATCGAAATCGATCATTTGATTATTATCGTTTAAGATGAACCAAGTATACAATTTTTTACCCTTAATGTTACCCACACGAAGCAAAAACGAAGCAGCTATCTATTTATCTGGTGATTCAAGGTGAAAACCGAGTTTGAGACCTGCTGTAGGTGGGAATCGAACTTGGACCTCCTGGACGATAAGCGAATATGCTACCACTGTGCTATCAGGGACCCCAATCATAGGATTAATAAAATAAGCATAATTTATACAAATAAAGTATTGCTTAGTTATAAAAGAAGGGTAATTAACGCTTACTTGTAATTGATAGTTAATTATTAATGTAAAGTAAGCCCAATCACAAAACAGCATGATTTTATCATGTGTATCTTAATTCTATGCTTGCGATGAATCTTAATACTTTCTTAATAAATAAATATATTTCTATAAAACAAATCTTTTTTTTTTTTTCCCCCATCTCTATTTAATAAATCAAGACAATTTATTATATCGAAAAGTAAAATAATCTAGTAGTAGATAAGACACTTTTCCTGAACCAGGCTTTATATACCGGCCATTTCCTGTGATTCGTACAAATTTGCAATTAACCTTTAAACGCATCAGGTTCATTACCTTTATAGCCATAATGCAGGTAACATTAAATATATGTTTTGCACAATTGCATTTAATATATAATCTCTACAAAATATTGGTAAATGTTGAATAACTTAGAATTTATTCTTAGATGGTATAGTTTTAGTTTCCAGGCTAGAATCTAATAAGTCTAAATTTTCATGAAAAGACAACGTAACAGATTGAGTAAATTTCGATGTTTCGAATTCAATACAGGGTTAATTATGTAAATTCCTCATTATGATGAAATTTAAAATTTAAAATGATGTTCCTTATGTGCAACTCCTTTGAGATACCTGAAACGAGTTAGAAGAGTCTAGATTCATAAAATATCTGACGCGTGTCCTACGGGAGATCGACTCCTTAGAAGATCAGATTAAGGCCAGTTAATTTCACTCATTTAAATTCAAAGAGGGTTAGTGGTGATTGTAGGGATAATTCAAAAAAGAGTTTATCAAGATGAGAATCATTCTAAAAAGAGTTGCTTTTGATGAGAATCATTCTAAAAAAAAAAGTTCCTCATGATGAGAATCAATAACTACTTCCTTAAAATGGATCCGTTAGTGTAAGTTTGAAACGCGGGAATACACAAAATAAAACAAACCAACAAATATAGGTTTTAACAAACCTATATTTGTTGGTTTGTTTTATTTTGTAAAACAAAAATCTAACGATTCAGGCAGCAAAAACCTGTGGTTTGCATTCACAGCTGCAGGTTTAGACAAGAATGACTTCAGGAAATAAAAATAATTTGTTTATAACTTTGCTTAATTGTGACATTTAACATTAAACTACATTCTTAAATAAAGGGGGTAAGCATTGGAGCGTGGTCAATTTGTTTGGATTATTATCTATCATATAATGTATCAAACAACGTAATTTCTAGTGTAATTCTAAATTGAATTCCCTTTTACAGTATTTTTTATAATTGCCAATCACAATATATATTTAGACATGAAGAATGAATGAAGAATAGAAAAATGTGCTTTGCAATGCGAAAAAAGAACTAATAAGCCACGAGTAAGAAATTGAAATAAGTAATTCCAAGAAAATTATTTTGAAGTAGTTATTTTAGTATTTGATTGCAAAGTATCATTTATATAAATCTTTAACTATAAAATGACACATGACAAGCTTTATAGTATAATTCTATTTTGCTGCATGATAAGAAATAAGTATGTATAATTATAATAAACGTGACCTACAATGCTTTTTCAGTAACTTGATTGATAATCTATATACATAAAACTAAGAGTGACAATGATTGACTGACTGATCACTATTTCTCCTACTTCCCATTAACATAGAGATTTGAAATTTGGCACATAGATAGAGTGTACCATAAATAAAAAAGTGCGGTCATTTTGATTTTGATGTATGGCCGCCGTATTGAATTATAGCCGCCGTCTTGGATTTAATCACACTCTATTCTCACANGTTCATTACCTTTATAGCCATAATGCAGGTAACATTAAATATATGTTTTGCACAATTGCATTTAATATATAATCTCTACAAAATATTGGTAAATGTTGAATAACTTAGAATTTATTCTTAGATGGTATAGTTTTAGTTTCCAGGCTAGAATCTAATAAGTCTAAATTTTCATGAAAAGACAACGTAACAGATTGAGTAAATTTCGATGTTTCGAATTCAATACAGGGTTAATTATGTAAATTCCTCATTATGATGAAATTTAAAATTTAAAATGATGTTCCTTATGTGCAACTCCTTTGAGATACCTGAAACGAGTTAGAAGAGTCTAGATTCATAAAATATCTGACGCGTGTCCTACGGGAGATCGACTCCTTAGAAGATCAGATTAAGGCCAGTTAATTTCACTCATTTAAATTCAAAGAGGGTTAGTGGTGATTGTAGGGATAATTCAAAAAAGAGTTTATCAAGATGAGAATCATTCTAAAAAGAGTTGCTTTTGATGAGAATCATTCTAAAAAAAAAAGTTCCTCATGATGAGAATCAATAACTACTTCCTTAAAATGGATCCGTTAGTGTAAGTTTGAAACGCGGGAATACACAAAATAAAACAAACCAACAAATATAGGTTTTAACAAACCTATATTTGTTGGTTTGTTTTATTTTGTAAAACAAAAATCTAACGATTCAGGCAGCAAAAACCTGTGGTTTGCATTCACAGCTGCAGGTTTAGACAAGAATGACTTCAGGAAATAAAAATAATTTGTTTATAACTTTGCTTAATTGTGACATTTAACATTAAACTACATTCTTAAATAAAGGGGGTAAGCATTGGAGCGTGGTCAATTTGTTTGGATTATTATCTATCATATAATGTATCAAACAACGTAATTTCTAGTGTAATTCTAAATTGAATTCCCTTTTACAGTATTTTTTATAATTGCCAATCACAATATATATTTAGACATGAAGAATGAATGAAGAATAGAAAAATGTGCTTTGCAATGCGAAAAAAGAACTAATAAGCCACGAGTAAGAAATTGAAATAAGTAATTCCAAGAAAATTATTTTGAAGTAGTTATTTTAGTATTTGATTGCAAAGTATCATTTATATAAATCTTTAACTATAAAATGACACATGACAAGCTTTATAGTATAATTCTATTTTGCTGCATGATAAGAAATAAGTATGTATAATTATAATAAACGTGACCTACAATGCTTTTTCAGTAACTTGATTGATAATCTATATACATAAAACTAAGAGTGACAATGATTGACTGACTGATCACTATTTCTCCTACTTCCCATTAACATAGAGATTTGAAATTTGGCACATAGATAGAGTGTACCATAAATAAAAAAGTGCGGTCATTTTGATTTTGATGTATGGCCGCCGTATTGAATTATAGCCGCCGTCTTGGATTTAATCACACTCTATTCTCACAGCTTCTAGTGGTCCTAGAGATCTTGGTACATAGACTTATATGGTAGCTAAAGAATAAAATTAAAGGTACTACCACTTCAATATATGGTGCCCATCTTTGTTCATTTTTCAGGAGAGCAGTTTGAAGTTTTGTTGTTTGTTCCATAATGTGCTAAGCAAATTAATTTAGGAATAAAACTTCAAACGCATTCTAGCGGTAAACTAACAAACTAGGACATGTTATACCACTTTTACCGTCAACAGTTTTATGTGTCAAGATTTCATTTCTGGTACAATAATAATATTAGTTAAACATGTATTTTTATTTACTTTTAAAAATAGATTTTATATTGCAACTACAATTTGATTGTTATAAGCAATAATGATAACTTATTTTATACAAGTGGCTTGACATTAACTGGTATAAGACAGGTGCCTAGTGACAGAGCTTATTGGCTGTGATAATAATTAATTAATTTACATAGTTTTTTTCCCCGATTTTTGTGTCAATAAGTCACGAGGCCTTTGCCGCTTCACGCGCCTGGGAATCAGGAATGGTTTCGGATGATAGATTTTGGATAAGAAGATTTTTGTGGAAGGACACTGACTGGTGGAAGGATCTGTTGCGGGAAATGGCTAGGTCCCGGACGAATGGGATGTTAGGGTCGTTGTGTAAGGTTTGGTTGAAGACATAGTAGGGTGCATCTACTATGGTTCTAAGGATCTTTGATTGCATGGATTGGATGCGGAAGGAGTTGGAACGTTTGATGCAGCCCCATAATTCGATGCCCCCTATGTTCATGCAGGTTTGAGTATTGTGTTGTATATGAGTACTTTGTTATGTGTGTTGAGTTTTGATTTTTTTTTTTTTTTTTTTTTGAGTTTGAGTTTTTTTTAGTCTCTGTAAAAGTTTATACCGTGTGTAAATTGCGTATTGTTGATGTGTGGTGTGCCCATGTGAGTCTGCGATCAAGGTATATCCCAAGGTAGCGGACAGGATTGGAGTGTGGAATAAGGATTTGATTGAGAAAAAGAGGTTCGCAGTTTCCATGTCTTAAGGAAAAGGTCACATGGACACTTTTACTTTCATTTATTTTATTCTGTGCCATTTTTTTTAGCCAAAGTTTGAGAAAATATTGGTGTTTTTGGACGAAATCAGAAGCTATATGAGAATTTTTATGGCTGAATGAGAATTAAGATGTATTTATCGTCTGCAAAGGAAGCATGGATGGTAAACGGGTATTGAGGAATATCGTGGGTGAAAATATTGTACAAGAAAGGAGTTCATTACCTTTATAGCCATAATGCAGGTAACATTAAATATATGTTTTGCACAATTGCATTTAATATATAATCTCTACAAAATATTGGTAAATGTTGAATAACTTAGAATTTATTCTTAGATGGTATAGTTTTAGTTTCCAGGCTAGAATCTAATAAGTCTAAATTTTCATGAAAAGACAACGTAACAGATTGAGTAAATTTCGATGTTTCGAATTCAATACAGGGTTAATTATGTAAATTCCTCATTATGATGAAATTTAAAATTTAAAATGATGTTCCTTATGTGCAACTCCTTTGAGATACCTGAAACGAGTTAGAAGAGTCTAGATTCATAAAATATCTGACGCGTGTCCTACGGGAGATCGACTCNCGGACTACTTTAATAAACCCATCCACATTTTATCAAAATCGGATAATGTGCCAAGGTAGATAAATATAAAAATTAATGGTTAAATTAATTTATTATGAAAAACATAAAAAATAGCTGGTCATATATTTATTTTAGATAAAATGTTTAAAAATAAGCGTACAAAAATAATATTATTTATATAAGATTTATTAATTATATTTGTTTAATTATTTTTCACACACAGCGCCAACTTCTTGACGGATAAGGCGTGCATTTATATAACTAGGTGGATTCCCGTGCTTCGCTACGGAGTGAGCTATTTTTATTGTATTTAAAAAAAAAAAAATCGACAAAAAAGTGCTTTTTTACTAACCAAAAATATCTAAATTCTACATTTTTTTTTAACTTTCCCCCTTCCCTTTTATCTATAACCCGTCACCTCTCGTCTTGGATAAAATTATTTGTAAAAATTAGCTATTGACTCCGACTACTGGGGACACAGCTTTAAAAATCAAACTTCCCGGAAAAGCGAAGGTATTCTGTACCCTCCATCCCGTCACCTTTTTTCATCCCTGGGTTTAATTACCTTTAATTTATTCACACTGACATTCTAAAGAATAGCCCTTTCCCAATTATTAACTTCTAAACTTCAAAAAGTTCGTCTGGGATCAATTTCCCATATTACTTTATTTTGTCTGTATTTCCCTCTTAATCAAACTATTATTTTAAAAAAAATTATAATACCAAATCAATGGTTTTCAAAAATTGCTAATAATTATTGTGACAAGACATAGTTTTATATTCATAAAATACACAGAATAGTAGGCAATCGAACCTGGGTTTGTCTAGATAAGTTGTATTTTATTAAAATTTTGTTACTGTAAAATAATAATAGACTGTGATAACACAATTGTTTTCCCTTTTTTTTTTTGGTGTTTTTGATGTCGTTAAATAAGTTATTTGTATATTTTGTTATTTTGTTAATTGTTATAATATAGGTATGGAAGGGGAGAATAATTTCAAGTCTTTAATTTTTTTTTAATTAAATACAATCATTTGAATGAAAAATTATTAAGGAGATAATAAGTTTAACTGAAATTTAAAAAGTTTTAAATTTTACATGGAATTGTTTATTGTATGATAATCAGTAATCACATAAGGTAAAGAAATGTTAATATTGTTATAAATGTAAGTGTAATAACCTTGTTCAGCAGTGTAACAGAAAAGTAAAATGTGTATTTAATTATGTTATAGGTTTGAAGATGACCTAAGAAAATGCCGTAATGTACCCAGGATGTATTGAAGCATAGTAAGTAATCTATTATCCCTTTTTGACCTATTTTAACACCACATTCGTTCAATTTAAATAAAAAGAGATCACTGTAGTCTGTATATGGCCGCCATCTTGAATCCAAATTGCCGTATTTAATTTCATAATAATAGTGTGGAAAGTAGCATGTTGCATGCGAGTGAGGAGTTTGCATCCAGAGTGACAGTGAACGGGTAGTAAAACCACACGAGCAAATCAAAATGCAGTTTTGGCACGAGTTGCGTACCGTAGTTTATCTACGATTGTTGGATTTTAATAATAAATTTAGAAGAACATATTTTTCTGTATGAAAGTTCGTATTTCTCTTTTGATAAAGATGACATTAATTCATTAGTTGTACTCGTATTTTGTGCCGAATTAATTATTTCGAAAGACTGTTAGTTACATTTACTTAAAAACTGTGGCGGTGATTAGTCATTTTTGTTGTGATGTTAAAATCAATAACCGACATTGTTACGAATATCGAGTTATTTTTATAAAATTGTTAATAACTTTGGTTCTATTCAATATTTTTTCGATGAAAACCAAGCTTACAATATGCACAACATATTAGCGCACATCTCTGCGAATAAATTAATTGACTTTTGTTTAGCTAGTATTACGCCTATAATATCTGGTGGTATTAGACACTCATACGATACGTACACGAAAAATGTTACGCTATTCGGTTTTCGGTTAATGAAACGAAAAAATATCAAATATTTTGCAATTCTAATTTATGTGGAGACAAAAATTAAATCATATATA
>KZ651358.1:743771-763191 GCA_001010745.2 Gerris buenoi
ACAAATTAATTCAATTTTTTTTTCTTTCTTTTTTATTATTAAATAAGTATTATTTTTTAACTAAATTAAATATATATTAATACTTAATTTTTTAAAAAAAGAAAGAATTAAGTTACTTCTTTAAATTTTAAATGTTATTAATTATAAAGTTTAGTTTGTTAAATTTTATTAAAAAATTACTAAATATGTAAAAAAAAATTGTACTTTAATAGCGTCCTTTCGATAATTTAATATTCTCCAGGAGCTCATTTTTAAAATTGTAAGAGAAATTAAAATAAATATATCTAATAAAATAACAATGGTATCATAAAACTATTTTTTTATTTATTCTTAATGTAATATAAAAGTGTATTAAATATATGAGAAATTTTAATTTATAAAAATTGTTAGAATTTTTTTGCATTTAATATTTAATTTATTAGGGTCAATTTATATATTAGAAATAGAAGGTGATCGAGGTACGTACCTTGGATTTGTTGCTAGTTTTGCTGCTAAAGGGCTGAGGAAGCGGTGATGACTAGTGGCTCGCAACGAGCAGTTTCTCCCTTTTATAGGGTAGCTGAGCTTACCCCCCTAACACCTCCCCCGTCCCCTCTCCCTTGTCCACGCACACCCACTCGTACCTTCAGCCAACCAGACCTGTTTCCTTAGCCAAATTCGCTCGCTAAGTCCTCTTTCAACCAGTAAGAATCCGGCTTAAGAAATTCACTCAAATTTAAGATTGTCTATAGCCTACAATCTAAGGCTCTAGAATCTAAGGCTCCTCATTATATTATCATTGGGATAATTTGTCTGAATTTGATACATTATTTTATTGTATGTTTTATTTATTCGGATTTCAGATTTTGATGCTTGAATCCAAATATATATATACAAGTAGATTTAAATAGTACATAGCGCGTCTAGTGTGGAAAGTAGCATTTTGCATGCGAGTGTGGAGTTTGCACCTCAGCGACAGCGAAGACAGTAAAACCACACGAGCAAAGCAAAATGCAGTTTTCGCACGAGTTGCGTACCGTACGTTATCTACGATTGTTGGATTTTAATAATAAATACAGAAATAAAATCAATAAACTTCCTGTATGTAAGTTCGTATTTCTATTTTGATAAAGATGACATCAATTCATAAGATGTATTTTGTGCGGAATAATTATTTCGGGAGGAGTATTATTCTCCTCATTTTCGTCATAATCACTTAAATCATTCATTGTTTTTCACTAAAAACTCGATGTAAACAGTTACTTTAATCAAATGAACATCAAATTAGTTTTGTTAAATGTAAACGAACACGCTAATCGTGCGTCAAGGTGAAGTACTCAAGTGAATAATTATGAACACACAAGCGCAATGAATACATCTACGAAAAGAACAACTTTCTACGCATCTAAACAGAGATAAAATGTTTATATTTCGTATCCATTGTTGATAAAATAAGTTAATGACACTCGTACGAAAGCTAAGTGTACCCAGTAGAATGATTATTATCATATGTTTGGATCCTTGAAAGGTAGGAGGAAGAAGTATAGACTATGTACTCTTTCATTATATAGCATGTGGCAACGTTTCGGCTACTCGAGCCATTTTCGAGCCTAAAAATAATATTTATGTATCGTAGCATGACACACATAAGCATAAATTCATAATTGATATCGTTACGGAAATAACCTAGTAATTACCTCTATCCTATAAATTAAATTTCTATTCTCAATTTAAAAATAAGTGATTTTTTTAGGTTGTATTGTACTATTAGGTCTCATTTTGGGGAACTGGTAGTTCACCACGTCAATTTCATATATTGAATAATACACAGTACTTGTAATTGTGATAGTTATGAGGAAAAACAGGAAAGTAATAAAAATATTATTTTCAGTTTGGAAAATGGCTCGAGTAGCCGAAACGTTACCACCTAGTATGAAAGAGTACTTCTTCTTTTTCCTACCCTTCAAGGATCCAAACATATGATAATAATAAATGACACTAATTTATAATGGATTTTCTAAAGTCATTAATCTCAATAGAAATTATAACTAAATTAATTAATTAATTAATAAACTCAAGTAAAGTTAAATGAGAGAGCTTATAACAGTCACTAGTTAAACAAATAAACTCAAGTAAAGTTAAATGAGAGAGCTTAACTTTCACTAGTTAAACAAATAAACTCAAGTAAAGTTAAATGAGAGAGCTTATAACAGTCACTAGTTAAACAAATAAACTCAAGTAAAGTTAAATGAGAGAGCTTAACTTTCACTAGTTAAACAAATAAACTCAAGTAAAGTTAAATGATAGAGCTTTAACAGTCTCTAGTTAAACAAATAAACTCAAGTAAAGTTAAATGAGAGAGCTTAACTGTCACTAGTTAAACAAATAAACTCAAGTAAAGTTAAATGAGATAGCTTAACTGTCACTAGTTAAACAAATAAACTCAAGAAAAGTTAAATGAGAGAGCTTAACTGTCACTAGTTTTATATTTTTAATTCCATTTACGAATATTACTCAATGCCTTTGTTCAATTGAACATTATTCTTATATTATATTAGTCGAGATGTCAATCTAATGTTGTTATGGAGAATGGAAATAAATTGTCTATTACACCCGTATAAAAAGTATTAGCTTTTTAATTTTGAGATGATAGTACAGAGAGATTATGACCATAAAGGATTACTACAGAATGGGAACTACGACAATTAAAATATATACAGGGTGTCCCAGTTAATATGGAACAGCGAAATATCTCCGGAACCACGATAGATAGAAAGATGTGTTTTTTTTTATTTTTTTATTTTTTGGCGTAAAATCTAAATCCATTTTTAATAACTTGCATTATTGGTATTTTTTTTCACTTTTTGGGCTCTGCTGAACACCTTTTTTTTGGCAAACAAACAGTTACATATAAGGTATGAATTTTACATTGGATTTGGATTCTATGACTCTTGAATTATTTTCCTAAATCCAATAGTTTAGCTGTAAAATGGATTACAGTTTCAATTTTAGAACGTTCAGGGCTCTCCAGACGGCAAACTAATGCTCGGAGCGAGAAATTTCCAAAAGTAAAAAATTCTCATTTTTTAGCCATACAATCCAAATCCATTCTTAAAAATTTGGCTTCCAATTTTTTTTAATTATGTAAATTGCACACACTTTTGCTGAACACAGAAAATGTTCAGCATATGTTCTGGAAGCGCATTTATAGCATTATCGATCCCTGAAAACCGCATCTTTCTATCTATCACGTGTCCGGAGATATTTTGCTGTTCCATATTAGCTGGGACACCCTGTATATGAGAACATTGTTTGAGTTGCCTAGAATTGGTTTTTTAAAAAATAATAACTTTATCCCTATATACAACTACTTTATTGACCCTAAAAACTCACCCCCTTGCAGGATGGAAATCTCGTAAAAGGACCTCTCAATTTCTTTTACTTTCATAATCTAAAGATCTTGTTTAGGGTCCGAATCGGAATAACGTTTCGTATAAACAAATGCATGCAAATGCTTTGATTTAAAGCCATGACTGGTTATAAAATTATTCAAGTTAACGTTCCTTTCTATCGTTTAATGCTCGCATACGAAAAACAAAATAATTTTTAATTAATTTATTTTATTTTGTTAAATAAAATTAAAATAAATTTTAAAAAGTGTCATTGCATACAATAATTTTATTTGATAATTTCTTCCACATTTTTTTTTGTAATAAGTTTTTTCTCCATCTTTTTTACTAGTATATTTACATGTGAGATTATTGAGATAGAACGAATTCACTTTTGTAGAATCCTAGGATTAGTTTTACAGGGTCAAAGCCTATTTACGTATCAAATGAAAAATTGCAATATGGAAATATAGTTTAAAATGGGTTTTGTAGCATAGGCAATTTATTTTTTTAAAAAAAATCTTTTTCTATAAATATGTATAACAATTTGAGTAGGAGGTATTTTCCTGTAGGCCTCAGGCAATTGCATTGCATGCAGGTGTTGTTACAAAATGCTAAATTTTTCAAAAATGATTTTACTATGTCATCACTCATCTCCCTTGCCTAAAAAAAGGTTTTTTACATAGTCAACTGATAGAGATTAACAACAGATGGGATAAATCCCTATCTTTAAATAAGCACTATAAAACAGAGGCTATCAAACATGTTGTTTTAAAACGATTGAAAACGTGACAGTGTATAAATAAAGTTTTATGTTAATTTTTGAGCTTAACGACCAGTTTTAAACCTTTTAATCTGAATTATAAGTTGGCTATAGTTATACATTCCTCGAAAAATCCTAGAGTGTCTTGAATCTTCACCAAATTCATTTTAAGTGGGCTACACACTATGATTGAACAATAAGGATTTCTTGATAGTCGATTGTCGCTCGAATAATCAATAGAAAAAAAGTATATGCTAGTGAGTTTAGGAAGATAGTAAATCAGGGAGGAGTAACTAGTGCTCTTCCTTCACGCTGAAGAACGTGATGGCAACAAACTGAGGAACGTTAAAAATTTACGAGCCACTCCATATATCTATAATCAAGGGTTAATCCTAAAAGTTTAGGTAAGGGAGTCGTTGACAAGAAACTATTATTTATCATAAATATCAGCGGTCGAGAAATATTTATATTAGAGAAAATTGTTGGTGTGCCACTCAACAATTACGCGACAGATCGTATTAACATTATATTTTAATGGATCCGGATCGTCCTCCCACAAAGATGACTAACGTGTCATCCGCGTATGTAGTGATTTGACACTGGCTGAATTTTTCCTTTAAGTGTTTGGGAAAATCGTTAATATAAAGAACAAAAAGTAGCGGGCCTAATATGCTACCTTGAGGCACACCACAGAAAAAAGGAAATCGGGTGGATGGGAAAACGGGTTTCAAGAGGAAAACTAATACTCACGAAATCACATGCTTCATCACTTGGGTGTTCTTTTGCATTCATATGGCAATTTTTTCATTGTCCGTACTTTTGAAAGGAAAACCCCCGTGACGTGAAAATTCACCGCGATATTCCGGAGGGTAGAACAAAAGTGTATGACCACCTTATACGCTTTCCCTCTGAAAATAATACAACAATGGATTGCCAATATAAAATAGAGTAAAAAAGGGAAACCCATTTAGCCAGAAGATAATCGGGCGATCAGTTGGAAGTTTTTACTTAGTTGAAATTTTATTTTGAACTAACGATTTTTCGTTTATGAAATGATTGTCAACTTTATAAAATAAGGATAGCTTTTCGATGTCGCACTTAAAAATAAATTTATAGAAACTTCTACAATTTTAGAATGTATATATTTAACACAAATTATTATCACTTGAAAAAAAATAAATAAATAAATAAATAAAATAATATAATAATAATAATAAGATAATGTTATAACGGTTATTTACTATTACGCAATTTGCAATAATCACAGTTCGTTATCATTTTTTACAGCAGTATAGATGAAAGAATGTGTGACTTAAATACAACATGATGTATGGAACTCAGGAACTTTTTATCAAGAAATGGCTAATCCACGGACAAAGGGTACTTTGAGGTCATTATGAAGGACGTAAGTGTAATAAATGGTTATATTTTTCTTAGACTCTTGGATTGGCGAAATTGGATGTGATAGGAATTTGAAAGTTTGGAGGTCAACACAAATCGTGTTTTAGAGTGAAGATCACATGGGGTTTTCTAAGGTTTCAAGGGTTAAAGGGTCTATTGGGCATAATTGTAGGTTGTACGATGCAGAATACGTGGAGACTTATGTGAGGATAGGATGTATTTTCATCGGCAAAGGAAGCGAGGACTGTTAAAGAATGCAGGGGAACGTCGGATGTATAGATAGAATGAAGGAAAGGACTTAAACATATCGTGTTTAGAGTGAAGATCACATGGAGGCTTTAGGTTTGCCATTTCTTAAGCCAAGTTTCAATGGGTAAAATGTTTATTGGGCATAATTGGAAGTTGCACGGTGCATATTACGCAGAGACTTATGTGAAGATAGGATGTATTTTCATCGGCAAAGGAAGCGAGAACTGATGAAGGATGCAGGGGACCTTTGGAAATATAGATAGAATGAAGGATAGGACGCAGAATGCTACCTTGGGACACTCCTGGTTTTACAAGGATAGGTCGAGGAGACGTGGAAGAAACAGTGTTCAAGGACTTTTGGATAAACAAAATGTCCGAATGTTTGTTACTAATAATATTCATAATAGTGTTTGTTGTGCTATTGTACTTACTTCAGGCAATAAAGGCATCGAAGCGCTGGTGCCTGCTTAAAAATTCCATCCTAACTGTCTCTGTTCCGATTGATCTCTGAGGCTGCACTGACCACGAAGCTGTATGTTTACTTTATGTCCTTCTCTACATCGTTCTCGTATTTCTTTCTTGGCCTTCCAAGACTTCTTCTCTCTTTTACATGCCAATTTAACAGTTTTTCAGGACATTACAGCAATGGCATTCTGTGCATGTAGCCAAGTCACCTAACTACTCCTGCTTTAACTCTGCTACAACTATTAAATCTCGTTGTTTTTCAATGTTCCTCATTGAACATTTGTTCTCAAAATCTTCTTTTCCCACACTATCACCTGCTATTTTGATTTAAAAAAATGCATATATACATGTATTNCCTTATGTCAGTCAGATACTTGATCGACTCCGTAACTCAAAGTTCTTAAGCTCTTTGGACATTAAGTCGGCGTACTGGCAAGTACCAATGGACGAAGAGTCGAAGGAAGTCACCGCCTTCACCGTACCTGGTCGAGGACTCTTCCATTTCCTAAGACTACCCTTTGGTCTCCACAACAGCCCTGCGTCATGGCAGCGTCTCATCGACGAAGTCCTTGGTGCTGATCTCGAACCTTATGTCTGGGTATATCTGTCAACACCGACTTTCGAGATGCACCTAGAAGTCATGTCTAAGGTACTTACTCGACTTTTGGAGGCTGGGCTCACGTTAAACGAAGAGAAGTGTAAGTTCTGTCGACCCGAACTTGTTTATTTGGGATTTGTCGTTGACCGTGATGGCTTGAAAGTGGATCCAGAGAAAGTGACTGCCATCGTGTCCCTGCCGCCTCCAAAGAACATTAAGCAAGTTCGACGCTTCGTAGGGATGGCGTCTTGGTACAGGAGGTTTGTGCCAGACTTCTCGTCAATAGTTGCACCTATTACATCTTTGTTAAAGAAAGGGGTTAAATGGGAATGGAACCCAGAGCGACACCATGCGTTTAACACCCTTAAAGAGAAGCTAGTCTCGGCACCTATCCTTACAGGCCCGGATTTTAACCAAAGCTTCCTACTTACCACTGATGCTTCGACGTACGGTCTCGGTGCCGTACTTTCTCAGGATCTCCCAGAAGGTGAACGGGTCATCGCCTACGCTAGCCGAACACTCAACAAGTCGGAGCGAAACTACTCAGCTACGGAGCTGGAATGTCTGGCCGTCTTATGGGCTATAGAAAAGTTTCGTCCCTACTTAGAAGGTGCAGAGTTCACAGTAATCACAGACCACCACGCTTTAGTCTGGTTACAGAACCTACGCGACCCTCAAGGAAGACTTTCCCGCTGGGCGTTGAGACTGCAGCAGTATCGCTTTAAGGTAATCCATCGACCAGGGAAGAATAACGTCGTGGCCGACGCGCTTTCAAGAGCATCCGAAGGAGACGACTGCCAAGTAGTAGACGTTACACCAGAGCACAGTGACCGATGGTACCGCAAGATGCTGACCAACGTCCATGATCGCCCCGACAAGTTTCCCTTATGGAGAGAAGAGAACGGCCGTCTTTACCGTCGGGTTAAAACTTCCCTGTTGCCTGGAGAAGACCCCTGGAAAATGGAAATCCCTAAAGATAAGCGACGGAAGATTCTAGAGGAGAATCATGATGCCCCCACCGCTGGTCACCTAGGAGTCTTTAAAACTAGGAAACGCATCGCTGAAAATTATTACTGGCCTGGGATGGCAACAGACATTGCACGATACGTCACTAGGTGTCAAGTGTGTTTGGCAACGAAGCCTGACCAGACTAAGCCCTAAGGTTTAATGGGACAGCACAGAATTCCCTCCAAACCTTGGCAAGTAGTTACGGCTGATTTAATGGGTCCGTTCCCCCGTTCGTCAATGCGCAATAAATTTTTGCTAGTGGTTACCGAGTATTTGACAAAATTTACCCTCTTATTCGCACTTCGGGATGCAACTGCGAAGGTAGTTGTGAAGCATTTAGAGGACGATGTGTTCCTTAGCTACGGAGTCCCCATGAAACTTATCTGTGATAATGGGCCCCAATTCAGAAGTAGAGAACTCCAAAAGAAACTAGAAGAATACGGAGTCAAAGCAGAGTACTCACCGAACTATAGCCCTCAATGAAATCCGACGGAAAGAACTAACCGTACAGTGAAGTACAAGATTGCTTCTTACGTGCAAGAAAACCACAGGCAATGGGATAAGTTGCTACCTAAGCTGCGATTCGCCATCAACACCGCAACCCATGAAACCACAGGCTATAGTCCGAGTTACCTCAACTTCGGCCGGAAGATATGTGCGAAAGGGAATCAAAATCACACCCTTGAAGACCAGGAGGTCAATAACCCAGACGGAGATCCGAGAAAAAGAAGACAAGCAGACTTAGAGCGACTGCCAGCGGTACTTGAAGACGTCCAAAGGCGCCTGGAAGATGCACATAAGCGACAGGAAACGCGGTATAACCTAAGACGGAGAGAGAACATCCTGGAAGAAGGACGAGAAGTTTGGAAGAAAACTTATCCTTTGTCAAACGCTGCGAATTTCTTCTCTGCTAAGCTGGCCCCTAAGTACCAGAAATGTTTTATAAAGCACCGCATCTCACCAGTCACATATGAGCTGGAGTCCAGAGCTGGCCAGTCCCTAGGAGTATGGCACATTAAGGACATCAAAGTTTGTCAGGAGACCGAAGAAACGGACGAGGAACCTCCAGAAGCTCTAGCCTAACCCGTCACTGTACCCTTTTCCTCCCTTACCCACTGTCCACCCTTCCCCAGACCCTCTCATCCCGGGGNAATAATTATATATTTTTGTAATCAGCTCGACGTACCCTTTAATATGATACCCCTCACGATGTCGAAAAAAAAAATTTAAAAAATTAACCCTTAAGTTTTTTTACCCTAAATATTTTGAAAAATATATTTTTTAAGTCGCTATATTTTTAACATGTGTGGGTAGGTACAAGACATATACATGCCAAATTTCAAAGACATTGGACGAAAGGTAGCCGTGAGAGCATGGGACGGACGGACAGACAGACAGACACACGCGCGAAAATATAAGGGTCCTTGGCTTTTGCCTACGGACCCTCATAAAAAATAAATAAAATAAAAGTTTATTTAAATAAGCTTTTCTCAATTTTCTTGGAACGTCTGCTTATTTCTTTAATGATGTTTTCTTAATATGAACTAAGTAAAAGTAATTAAAATTCTTATAATTATACAAACCTTTATAAAATTAACCTTCTTCCAGTGAAAAATGTATAAATGAAATATCTATAAGATTACAAAAGTCTTCAGAGGTGATAATTACACTTCGTATGCAATATAAAAACTTTTTTTTTTTTTTTTTAAATATTTCTATATTTAGAAAGGAGATCTTAAGTTCAAGATAATAATAGGGATTGTTGAAAAAAGTGATTAAGAAAAGTTATTATTTGATAATATCGTAATGAGAAAAATTATACAACTCAAAATTGATAATTTATAAGATGAAGGAGTTTACTGTTTTATCTAAAAACTTGAAAAGCAGTTAATTACTGTCTCTCTCGCCAGTTTTGAATAACGGGAAAAACTGAAAGAGAGATCTTTATAAAAGATCTATCAGATAGGTCTAGATCTTAGATCTTTGTACTGTGATAATCCGTATAATACAGAGTAACACCATTATTTTTATTGTACGTATCGTTTGTAAAAGTTTTTTTATACCCCAGTATTATTATTATTTTTTTTTTTATTACTTAGTATGTACATACTTATTCGATTTTTGTTTTTTATAAAGGTTTTCCAATAAAAGTTTTCCAATAAAACTTATTACTTACATACTCCATTTTTTCCTAGTAATTAGTAGGTACCCAGTTAAGAACTTTTCTAAATACATTCCTCGACTTCGTAAATTTTCGTCTCACCTATTACGACAAAATTACTCAAAGAAGAAATCACACAAAATAAAATTACACATATAAAGTTTTAGGAAAAATTTAAAGTCAACTCAATTATAGTTGTCATATCACTATTGAAATTTTTAAAATTATTACATAGATTAAATTGATCACTAAAAACTACTAATTACAAATTAGGAGGGTATTTTTCCAACTTTGCCTCCCTCGTAGGGGGCAAAATATTGGAAACAGAAAAAAACGTTTCAAGTATAATTTTATTATTTTTCACCGTGGAATCCAAATCTGTTATCAAAAATATACACTCCAATTTGAATGTAAGTTAGTGCCTTGGGGGCAAAACGGGTTGTTGCCCCTAGTGCGCGAGAGCATGTAAACAAACTTCACTTTACATGGTATAGATTCCCCAAGCTTCATTAATTTATCTCAAACAGTTCAAAAGTTAAGAGGAGGGGGGACTTTTGGAACACCCTGTATGTGCTTTAGTAAGGGCCTGGGCTAACTGAATTTCTTACAAACCTCAGAGCTAGAAGACACTAGAATATTAGAACCTAAAAGTTTATCATTTATTCGCTTTCCGTTTGCTTTAACACTTATTTCATTCATGTGTAATTTCTTCTTCGTGTAATTTTCACGCGTGTAATTTTTTCCATGAGTAATACTTTCTGTGTAATTCTTTCCTGACACCGTAATATCCCTATGTTAACCTTTTTCAAATTGATAAATACCGATGAGAGCCAAATGACTTTTTTGGGGGAAATCATAAGTAAGCAATTCTGTACTGAAAAGTATAAAATTTGCAACTTTTCAGGGGAGCAAAAAAACTTTTTTTTTTCATTCCCCAATAAAATGTGTTTAAATCTTGTGTGTTAAATTATTGCAATATTCATCCCCATCAAATAATATTGAGCCAAATCCTCCAGCTTGGATCACAATTCCTTCAAGATTCAGCTACTTAATTATCAAAAGCGTTATATCAGTTTGTTGACTGAAGCTAGAGAATGGATTGTAGAGGATTACAGTAAGATTTACTACAGTTTTGACTTTTGACACTCAGATTGGCCAACCTAAATGATGAAAAAAATAATGCCACTAGGCCTGTAGGAGGGGTGGGGCCGGTGACATTTTTGTTTGCCTAGCTGGCCCGCCCTTCTAAAATTCAAAATTCTGACTTCTCATTGGCTCCCGACGGATTTTCCCGCGCTGTCAAAAGTCAAAACTTTAGTAAATCTTACTGTAGTATTGCAGATTCTTAGAGGATAGAGTATTGCAATAGATAAGCTGGAAGTGTTCACCTTTTTTTAGGGAATGCTACAAAATTAAAAAAAATGGTTTTTGCTCTTCTGAAAAGATGCAAATTTTGACTTAACTCCATTATACTTTTCAGCACAGAATTTGAACTTAAATGTATCACGACACAAATTATATTGACATACTTTAATCTGTTAAATTAAATTAGTTTAAAAACTAATGTAAACTTAATTTAATCTCTAATTTATTTTAAGATAATACTCCCTTTTATTTTTTTTTTTGTAACATTTAATAGATTAAGTATTTTTTGAAAGCTTGGATGATTATAAATAATTTGACCTTATCACAATGTTGCTTTATTTGAATTTACATAAAGGTCCTGAAATAAATCTTAAAAATATTTAAGGATGAAGATACTAAATTACTGTGAGTAAAGGTTATTCAGAATGTATTTCTGTATATTTATCTTTTGTATGTTTACTATCTACATCTCCTTTTATATGTGGGTTGGTGTAGAATTCTAATAGGGATTATGCCTCTGTACTTCATTTATCCTCTCTAATTACATTTTTGGTGATGAGTTTTAGGTTTCTGGACAAAGTACAAAAAGAAACCTTATATAACGGCTCGGTCTGTCTGTCTGTCTGTCTGTCTGTCTGTCTGTCTGTCCGTTGGCTTGTTTCAACTCAGAAACTACTATAGCTAGAAACATGAAATTTGGCACACAGGTACATCTCGGCATTTTAGACAGCTGGACAAATTTTGGAGTTTTTACACTTAATATTTCCAAGATGACGGCCTGGCCAATATGGCGGGTGACTTAAAAAAAGTTTTTAGTTACCATGGCATGTTATACATCAATTTAAAGGTCTTTAAGTGTAGAAAAAGAATATGNATCATTTATTTATTTTAGTTTATCCACCGCCGCATGTAAGGCATTGTTGATATAGAGTTTAGGCACCTTTGATCGCGACTGGGGAGACCGTATGTTGACTTCGTGAACGACCGAGTGGGAGAACCGATAGCCGTTCCGGATCTCGCCAGTGAGTGGGGACCCACGGAGGAGGATAGTCTGTGGCTACGCACTGGTTGTTACCTAGGATTCGAGGTTTACGCACGATAATTGCGGAAGTCCCTAGTTTTCCCAAAGTGTTCGTGTTTGGTGCCAGTGGGGTGCAAATCTTGGAGGCGGAATTTTGCTAGCAGGACACCCATCCGGCCTTGTAGCCGAGTTCTCTACACCGGATTCTCAGGCTCCGGATCTGACGCTCCCACCGAATAAGGTACATCACGAGGGTCGCTGCCTCTGGGCTCCAGGCTTCTAAACTCAGGTAGACCACCTACATATTTATTTTCCCGGAACACCGGACACCAGGAGCACTCTCCAGTAGCTGTTCAGCTTACACGTCGTGTGCCGTCGTGCCAGATAGGGCCCGTGTGGGGTTATAAGCTGTCCGGGGACTATCAATACCTGGCCAGGGTTGTTAGGGAATATTTGTTCAAATTAGTTTTTTTTATACCATTTGTTGGATATTTGTTGGATGTGATAGGGTTTATATTATTTAAATTGTTATAGGTTTAGTTTATAAGAGGTCAAGATTTATAGAAATATCCTTGATGATTGTTATTACAGTGTTAAGGTATCCACCCAACATATATACTAACCCCTACTAATTTGCTAACTTTAGAACTGTTGATTATTTGTTGATGAGTTAATAAATTTTGTTAATTTATGTTAATTATTACTTTCGCATGTACTTATTATATTAATAATTATCTATTCACTATTACCTTCTCTTTTTCTTGGTTGTTAATGTTAAGAGGGATTTCCTCATCTCCCCTCTTGGCTGAGTTTCCCCAGATGAGGTGGCGCCCTTTTCCCCATTAATTTCCCTACTTTTCCCTAGGTACCTTACTATTTTATTTCCCTTCTCACCCCGCCCTGCAACTGACTGAGCTTCGGCGAATAACCGTAACAAGCCTATAATTAACTTTTTTTATTTTTTTGTTCTTCCTGCAATCAAATAATATGTCAGCAAGAAGCAAATAGATGCTAATACGTGACTAAAAATAACTTAAATATTTTTAAAAAATTGAAATATAAAAAATTTCTTAAAAATATTGTTTCTTAAAGCTTTGAAGCGATTGTGCACCACCTAGGTGTCATTCGATCGGGCCAAAAAAATTTGATTTGAGTTTCGGCGAATAACCGTAACAAACCGTCGCCCAACGTGGGGCTTGAAAACTATCTGTGTAATTATTGTAGCTACATACGAGTATAATTATTATGTATTTTCCTGAATTATTGTGTATGCTATTTTATTTAATATAAGTGTATTTAATATAGTCATTTAATCTATGTTTATTTAATGTAAGTTTATTTGTTATTATGGAGTCGGTCAGATTGGATAGTCATTTAAGTTGTGTAAATAAATTATTTTAGTTAGAGATTTATCTTAATGAGTGTGAATATTAGAGGCACTGTTGGATTATACATATAACGGGATTTGTAGTAAATAGGGACCGTTATGTTTTTATTAATGATATTTTTATGTCCTTATCAGTAATTCATTATTCTTCTGTTTATATAGATTTTTTTTTTTTAATTTTTATTTAATCTGTTAGCGTTTATAGAGTTTATTTTGTTATTTTTAAGGGAATTATTTACTACATATGTTGGTTACGATTTGATATCTTTTTAGGATATTATTTCTGATTTATATAATTAATTCTAATTCTAATGGTTTTGCGAATGTGAATCACAGGATTTTAATGAACCAATTAATTAAGTTTGATTAATTATGTTTAAATTTGGTTGGGTATTTGTCTGAGCTTTATTTTAGTATTTTAAAATATTTTTCTATATGTTTACCGCTGTAGCTTAATTGAATGTTGTCTGTTAGTTAGGTTTTGTTATCTTTTTATAGCGAATGAATTCTTGTAGTAATTTAATTTAAAAATTTAATTTATAAATTTATGCGATTAAAATAATTGCGATTATAAAATAATGCGATTATCGAATAAAATAATTCATTATGATTATTCTATTTAACGTTTTGATTTGAAGGTATTATTACCTGTAGGCATTGAAACAATTTAATATAATTTATTCTGTGTAATTTTTCTTTAGGATAATGTGATGAATTCAATTTGTTTTATTTATTTATGAAATTAATTACTGTTAAATTCAATTGTTTATCATATTTAGGTATGCCCCAAACTTTTAATTATTTCTAATTTAGCTAATCGATTAATACTAATTTATTTATATCATCTAACCTATTTATTTTCTAGATTTGTTTTTTTTCCTTATGACATTACGTTTATATGCTACATGTTTTCATTACAATTATTGCTATTAAATTTTGTTTGGTTGTATTTAATTTTATAATGGGGAAAGAGAGTTCACGGTGGTAGAGGCTAAGTTGGCTGAAGCTAAAGTACTCCTAGACGCNGAAGCGATTGTGCACCACCTAGGTGTCATTCGATCGGGCCAAAAAAATTTTACGTATGATAGTTTCTAATGCATACACAAGTATTACGAGGTTGGACTTTTTCAAATTCAAATTTTTTTTTCGGCCTAACCTAGTATAGGGGCCTTTACTTTTTACTTTACCGAGAAGTTTTGTAATTAACATTGATTTACTCTTAATGAATTACATTGCTCAAATACTTTTCATTGAAACAAGTGTGGAATAGGAAATTTGCTTTATTTGAATATCTAAATGAAAGTAGTATAAATAGAAGGAGTTTCTCCGTAGCAGAAATGTAGATGTGATGGGAGCTCAGGCTAGAGAATAAATTCTTGTTAAGTTCTGTTCTGGAGCCCAAGTTGCTTCATTTAAAAACAACAGGATATTTAAAGGGACTTTATGAACGCTATTAACAGGCAATTCCGTACCATTAGTAGCCCCTGCTTATCTCTTCTTATTCCTTATACGTTATTACGATACTTTCTAAGCTATTTTTTTCTCCTCGAAACAGAGGAAAGTTTTATCGAATTTAGTGGACGCCTTGCCATGGAATATAATTTTCTACTCTGCTTACAACATCATATTTGCATAGGTTAAAAGGTGTTGCAGAGATTGTTTTAATTACATATTTACAGGAATCTCATATAGTGCGTTAAATTAAATAGACTGATAATTCGTGTGGCACAAAGCTTCCTCGCGGACTTTTATAGATTTTATGCTTTTACAAGCCATCATTGACAATTTTGTTTCATTGCTTTCCCCGTTTTTTTTTTTAATCTGTCAAATTTGTTTTGGTTTCAATTAATTAAATTAATCTGTCTCGGTTTAAATTAATCTGGACTTATCTCCGGGTTACTTTCAATAAACTATAAAAGTTCCATACAAATCAGAAAAGTACTTTTGAAGATATAGGTGAAAATAAATGTAGGTATGTGAAAGGAAAAAAAAAAAATAAAAAAATAAAAAAAATAGGCGCAGAAGATTGAAAATTATATGGGACCAACAATGAGCTAATCATAAGCTACCATCCAAATTTAATTAAAATCGGACGTGTAGCCTAGGTAAGCGCTGTGGTACCTAAGGCGTGTGTGTACCTTAGGTAAGCTCGGAAGCAAAATTAAAACAATTAAATAAAAATAAAGGCGAGAAACGGCTACAGAACATTTTGGGGGGTAGTAGCTCCAGCTGATTTCGAGCTAAAATTCATTTCTCGATAACACATAGGGATATGATTTTTCTGAACATGTATACTAAATTTCGTCAAAATCGGCCCAGTAGTTTATGTTCCACTCGTCTGCACGGACGACGGACAGACATTTTTTTTAAAAAACACCTTTTTTGACTCAGGGGACCTCAAAATGTATAAATCTATCAAAATCACATTTTCGTGCCATCCCAATACCTTCCCTTTTTTTTGAAAAGTAAAAACTCTGTTCATAGTACTAAATAGTTTTTCTGCAGCTTCTGTTCCAATATGTATTTGATTTCTATTCTTTCTAAAATGAACAACAACTAACTAATATTTCTTTGACACGTGTTTTTTTCCTTTTTGTTTTTTTGTTTTGTTATATTTGCATCTAAAATATTTTTTATGATCACGATATACGTACGTGACAAATATGAGATTCTAGTATTTTTTTTTTTTAAATTCGTCCGAGGAAAAAAAATTAAATCTCAATTCATTGCTAAGGTAGCAAGTGTTTGACAAACAAGGAAAAAAATATCAACACATAACGTGGGCAGAATAGTTGAAGGGGGGGGGGGAGATTGGATTTAGTTTTACAATTTTGCCTGTTATATCAAGAATTATAATATATATTTAGATTGAAAATAAATAAATTAACAAATAATTCTAGGGATAGGAGTACAATCACTTTTATGGAAAAGGGCTCCCCACTTCTTTTATAATTTATAAACTTTCTGACAACCGATTACACACTTTTTTTATATATAAAAGTGTGATATTCCTTTGTCCTAAAGCGTATTAGACTGAATATCCCTTTGTCTTAATATTTAGATAGACTAAAGTATATATGATACCGGAATAAAGGATATATGTATATATTTATATACCGGAATATATTGTAGGGAAAACTCATAAGTATAGAACGCTAGTTGGTGTATCTTATATTCTGCTTACATATGATCCTTAATGCTCATATGATCCTACATTAATCAAGTATAATAAATCCCTCCACTAGAAAAGAAGCCATAGTATATGTCTGTACATTACTGGCTAATGATTTTTTTTTTATGTTTGTAAGAAGTCACTTTAAATTCTAGGAATAAGCAGAAGCATGTCCAACGTTTTCTATGATTTGGATGGATGTCATGAGTTACAGTAATACCTGATACCGACCGTCGATTATACCCATAGTCAAAAAATATAAATAATGCAAAGGGATAAAAATATTCATAATCTGATTTATCAAAATCAATTTTAAGTTGTAATATATTATTCAACTAAATATCATTTTATGTGTTATTCCACAAGAAACAAAGTTACAGATTAACGTTGAAAGACTGCGCGCGGTGTCATCAGCAGTGTCAAGTGTAAAGTATCTCCGAATTTCTGTAAGTCACAGTATTACCTACTTGTTGTTGGTCCAATTGTAACCGGATATATGATAAGTGTATGATAATATCCTGATTTTGTTCCGTCAATGGCTTCAAGACTTTAATTCTTTTTATGTTAACAACGGCTACAAAAGAAAGAGTAAAGGATACAAGATGAAAGAAAATATTTTAAGTGATGGATATTATGGGTGGCGGAAAGTCTGGGGAAGCAGTTAGCCGTGTTAATTAGACAGCTTGCTTGGCCCCATCCCCTAATCATCAGTCCTCTCAGACACCCAATTAGCCGTTTTACCTTCACCTTTATATTCTTCTCGACGCATCCCAATCGTAAATAACCCCGACGTCTACCCCCCAAAAGCCCCAAAAGCCTTCTTAACCCTGTTTTTCCCTACTAGGTTAGACGATTTCCCTCGAAACCCTTATAAATAAAGATGCAATTTATTCGTAATTGCGACCGTATTTGACGCCAAATTAAAAAAAAATTAAAAACAGGCTAAATTACAGTGCTTCAAACTTTGGGATCGATCTTAACTTCATGCTTTATATAAACGGAGAGAAATTCTCCTTTAGGCAAAATTAATACCGTCTAGTACTAACTTCGTGGAGCAACAGCCAGTGAAGGGCTTAAACCTGCCAAAGGGCTTACAAAACTATATGTGTAATAGATGAGAAGGGGTTAGTATGTCGCTCTATCATCTGTATAAAACTTACAATTGGCATTGTAAGTTTTCATTCGGAACCAGATAGTTGTCACTTCACATAAGCAGCTTCCCATTTATATAGCGATTCTTGGAGAACACGAACACCCCCACCCTTGATCCCCTGGGAATTAAACCCAAATCTATGGTCGAGTGACCACATGAGTGGGAAACCAAGATGTACCCACACCCGATGAGTTTAACATTGATAAGATAGCCAATTGACTCTCCATATTAACTTCCCAACATAAGACTGGGCTAAATTAATATTTGTAGTAAGTGCAGGAATCTTCTGTTTTGCGTACTATTTTGAGTGCGATAACAACCACTTTATCGGTCAACAGTAGGAAAAAATACTTATATATAATTGCTGCCATTAATCAAAGTAGCTAATTGAAAAAAACCTAACAAAAAAGTTTTTTTGTCATTAAAGGAAGCTATCTTTTAAATTTCTAGACTCCAAAAAAAATATACTACTAAATTTCAAGGTTGGAGTGTGATTTTTTTCTGAGATATCGTCCATACAAAGGGCCTTCATCATGAATGAAGATGGCGGATTGAAAATAGATAAACTATTGTATTTCTGAATACACAAGCATGCTACTGTCATTATGATTTCAGTTGTGAGATGATTGTTGAGGATGATTCCTGAGACTTTTTGCTATCACTCTAAGAAAGGTTTCTTCGAGAAATTCTCCTTTAGGCAAAATTAATACCGTCTAGTACTAACTTCGTGGAGCAACAGCACTTCAAGCTTTATATAAACGGAGAGAAATTCTCCTTTAGAGGCTAAATTAATTTCGTCAAAATTGGCCCAGTAGATTATGTTCCACTCGTCTGCACGGACGACGGACAGACATTTTTTTCAAAACCACCTTTTTTGACTCAGAGGACCTCAAAATGTATAAATCATAAATCCATCAAAATCACATTTTCGTGCCATCCCAATACCTTCCCTTTTTTTTGAAAAGTAAAAACTCTGTTCATAGTACTAAATAGTTTTTCTGCAGCTTCTGTTCCAATATGTATTTGATTTCTATTCTTTCTAAAATGAACAACAACTAACTAATATTTCTTTGACACGTGTTTTTTTCCTTTTTGTTTTTTTGTTTTGTTATATTTGCATCTAAAATATTTTTTATGATCACGATATACGTACGTGACAAATATGAGATTCTAGTATTTTTTTTTTTTAAATTCGTCCGAGGAAAAAAAATTAAATCTCAATTCATTGCTAAGGTAGCAAGTGTTTGACAAACAAGGAAAAAAATATCAACACATAACGTGGGCAGAATAGTTGAAGGGGGGGGGGGGG
>KZ651358.1:764379-774807 GCA_001010745.2 Gerris buenoi
TCCTGCGATATTGTGGGAGGACCCAATTTCAAGTAATTTATCTTAATTTAATGTTAAGCAATTTTCATTTTCCATATTAACCTAAACAAATTATTAAGTATGTAGTATTATATTTAATGAAATGGTTTACTCAATAAACCAATATGATAGTAATAGATATAAAATAGTTATAATAATATTATACAACCAATAATAATCAATAGTTATAATAAAATAATAATATATGGCTGTGTATTATACAGCCACTGATTGCAAGCATGAACGGCGGCGAATGCTTGTATCATACATATTGATGAGTTCATCTAAATACGAATTATATTTATATTAGCCATAAAAAGGACAACCAATCATTATTACAGTCAAAGTATGCGTTGCAAATATTTTCACATAATTTACCCCTAGCAGTGAAAAACATCTAATATGTTGTAATAATTGTCTTACTAACTTTGACTTTAACTACAAACCGCAAGAGAAACAAGTATCAACTTGTCTGTAGTTACCAAATCACCGCTAATATATCCACTTAAACCACAATTACAGCAAGTTAAAAGCAATTCAAAACTTACTTCCTGTTTTACAAATAGGCATTACTACATTTTCGTTTTCAACCATCTAGATCCATGAGAATTACAATGTTACATGTCTAACTTTGGAAAAATACAGGAATTGCTCTTTTCTGTTTTAGACAGTCGATTTGTTTTATTTTTACAGTTGTAAATTCTGTTGTCAAGAGTAGTTGGGGCGTTCACAATATGAACAAAGGCTTGGGGGTTTTCTTTTTTTTTCTCTACGTTTATTGTCAAGGGGTTTCAAATATAAAGGTAAAATAGAATTCATTAGTTCAGCTGACTGATAATGATCAAAGGAATATTTTAAATTTGGAATCAGGCATCCCTATGAAGAATGAAATATGTATATTATCCCCCCCCCCCCACAAAAAAACAGATAAGAATATTTTCAGGTTATAAAAAACAACTTTAAGGGTTTTAGTCAATATTCGTCAATATATCAACTTCCTTTTAGTTGAACTACCTCCATATTCAACTATGTATTAATTGAATATGGACCATTCTAACTATCATACGCTTCACCACTGAAATCATATTTAATAATACTCCAGTCTACATTACAATGTTCAAGAGCCCTAATGATGGTTTCTGGAAAATCGTCTTCAGGTGAAAGCTAGACCATATGCTATTAGGGAGCCACTCTTGTGTTGTGTGCCAGTCTAGTGGCTCCTAAATGCGCAAACATTTTGACCGTGTATAGGGCTGTTTGAAGTTTGCACAAACATGATGTTTGATGTGTATGGCCTAAATTTGCCCGACATCAGGTTTGCGAAAACATCATGTTTGATCGTGTATGGGGACCTTAAGATTATATTTTGATCATACGTTAATATTCTTTCTAAAGGCCCCCATACAACATGATGTTTGACCTGTATGAGTGTATGGCCTAAATTTGCCCGGCATCAGGTTCGCGAAAAATGTTTGATACTACAGACTATATGTCTGACATGTCTGATCAGACCACATATCAACAGACAGTCCAAGACGAGATAAATATTTGTTCAGACCACATGTCAACTAGCAGTCTATGACTATAATGTCTGATCAGACCACATGTTAACTGGCATTCTAAGACTATAATGTCTGATCAGACCACATGTCAACTAGCAGTCTAAGATTATATGTCTGATCAGACCACAAGTCAAGTGGCAGTCTAAGACTATAATGTCTGATCAGACCACATGTCAACTGGCTTTCTAAGACTATAATTTCTGATCAGACCACATGTCAACTAGCAGTCTAAGATTATATGTCTGATCAGACCACATGTCAACTGGCAGTCTAAGACTATAATGTCTGATCAAACCACATGTCAACTGGCATTCTAAGACTATAACGTCTGATTAGACCACATGTTGACAGGTAGTTTAAGACTATATGTGTGATCAGTCCTCGACCTGTCAACAGGCAGTCTAAGACTATTATGTCTCAGCCTGTAATTTACTACGATACATATAATTATCTGATCTGCATGTCCATTCATGGATTACGACATAAGATATGAATAGAAGCGTCTTTCATTATTAAACAGAATAAAGGGGACTTGGCGTCTGCAATAATATTCAACCTGAAACTTTAAAGGAAACCACAAGTTAATCCATCAATAACGCCACCGGCTTACATTATATAAAATCAGTGATTAAAGTCCAGTCGATACGTACACAAAAAATGGTTTCTTGCAAAGTTCGATATCTACAACTTTTGGGTATGTTTTTGCATGGCCCACATAAGTAATAAACCTAAAATAAATAATTATATCCACGAAGATAACAATACGGAAGTTTGGATAAAGAGATTTGGAAGATATTGTTAAGAAGGGCTAAGGATGTGAAAAATTATAATAACTTCATATTAATACTGCTCCTTTAAAGTAATTAAGTAAAAATATATATTTTTGCTTATAATTAACGAAGCTTAATTCATTCGCCCATTATAATATTTGTAATAATAATTTTATAAATGCCATAGAATATTCCGATTGTTTAATTACTAAATTAGAATAAAAAAATGCGATACATTGCTTAGTTTGTAGAAGGAAGTAATTCGATCGTATGTTTTAAAACGCAATTTTCAAGAAAATTTATTGTAACATATCGCTGTATTTGAAGTGGAAATGGTTCCGGAGTAGAAATAACTACAATGTAATTACTTCTAATTCTCTTTCACAGGATTTTCCTTTGTTCCCTTCTTCATCAAAAGTTGTTTAATTATACTTTATATGCAAATTAATGTCTTGAATAATATTGTGGTATTTCTTTTTTTTACAATTGAGATGAAAACTTGGCACGCGGAATACTTAGATCGCTACTTATTTTATTTTAAGTCGAAATACTTAAACAAATTTCCTTCGCCTTATCAATTTTCCAGAGTCTTCAATTGTTTCTATTTGTCGCCTTTGTTGAAGTAGCAAAGCTTTATTTAGGCGTGAAACGTAGTTGCCTCTTGATTCATTTGAATTTTCATGAGAACGAAAAAGCTTGTTTAATTGTATTTGATGTTTGAATGACGGAATATCTAGTCTTTTCTCTGAACACACATTGATTCTTAAATAACAACCTAAATCTGCATATTTACCTCCCATTTCTCAACTCACGAGTTTGCTTTTACAGTTGTACATGTGCTATGGTTTTAAAGTTTTAAAGGGAATTTTCTGTACAAGCACGAATGAACTAAGCTGTGAAAATTCGTCGTTACAGTCTGTGCTAAACGAGAGTTAGTGCGTTGACAGAACGGGAAATCGAGTGACACACAGATTGACTAACCTCTGAGGGGAAAAAAATAAAACCACTACATTCACCTTCTTATATGGTTATCCAGAGGGAAAATCTTGAGCTCTCATGGGCTCCCCACCTCATTTGCTAGGTTTACCCGCGCTGTCAACGCACTAACTCTCGTTTGGGACAGACTATAAGATATCAGTTCTAACAATATTTTCCAGACAGAAACTATCTTAAAAGATAAGATTAGTGTGGGAATGTTTTAACCACTAAGCTACCATTCAGAAGAGTACAATATTTGTAAAGAAATATTTGTGCCCCAGATAATCTTAGTCGTCTCTACCGAAAGTTTGTGGAGTTTACTCATCTATAGAATATATAAAGAGTGTCTGTTTGTTCATTATACTAATTTACAGTTTTGCTCCAAGTTTGATGAAATTTTGCACACTTGACAACGCCGATGTAAACAGCACTTGGTACCTGGTTTAAAGTTGGTGTCAGATCTTTCTTTGGAGGTTTATAGTGGCTAAACGGTTGTCGAATGAAATATCGGTTTGCACCAGCAGTAACTAATTCTGGGGTCTACAAGTTTGGTCCAATGACCTCGGATACCGATGGTCCTTAGGTCTTCCAACCGATGGTCGGATGGACTGTCGGTTATACCTTAGAGAGAGCTATAGCTTACGTACTTATTCTACATACTCGTTCTTGTAGGACAACTAGGATCGTAAAATTTGGCAGGCATATTGGCACACGCTACAATAAACCTAGGTTTCTCGCTCAATCTAAGGTTCAATGGGATACGACAATAAGGGCGAAAATTGTTGATCTTTTCTACTTTGATAGGCCCTTTTATGAAGAGTGTCTGGAAAATTGATCAGTTTCTTGTAAAAAAAAAAAAATACAATTATCAATGATGAATACAACCCAAGTTTTAACCAATTTTGTTGATCATCATCATTTAACTGATAATACATCAGTTATTCAGGGGTTTGGCATTGCTGAGTGGTTAGCTCATTTATGTCAATTGGATGTGGGAAGTAGTCCATACCCTCTCGTCAAGCTAAACTTGACCAGTGTTTCTTTATGTGTAGTAGTATTACACTCACCAAATCCCTGTTAACCAGTCCTTTAACTAACCATTCCTATAACTAGACCTATAACTATCCATCTACATGTTATAGGTCTTTGGGTTTAGAACCTAACTTAACCTTACCATGTCTAATTTGCAGATTTTACAGTTCCTACTTGATACGATTTGGTTTTTTGTTCTAAAATGCTTTAGATTATATTTTGTTAAGTGGAATATACAATATTTTTCCTATTTAAATTCGTTTTTTTTTTGTTTTTTTTTGTAAATTCAACTAATTTACTATACAAATAAAATTCAGATTATTGTACGGGTGAATAGAACTAGAATACAAATTTACGATTATTCTGCGAGGAGAAAATTGATAAAAAAATGATGCATATTCACTAAATATTAAAAACAAATACTTCACAATCCATTAACAGATTATCTTTGGAGATAGATCTAAAAACCTACACTTAAAAAATTAAAAATAATATCTACATTAATAACGTTGTTATTTACATACAATATTAAACTTAATATGAACACATACTTAATACATATACACACTCTATGTAATATTATGTATATAAAATAGCTGGATTTTCATGCTTGGCGGAGTGTGTTTATTTAATGTAACATTCTTTTATTTGAAGGGTTTATTAACTACCGTCTAGAAATATTAAAATTATTTTACTAAGCGAAAATATCTAAATGCTACTGTGTTGTCTCAAACCTCCCGGGGCAGGGGGCTTATTTATATACCCCCGCCCATGGATCTCTTGGTTGAAATCGGATTTTTTTTTTTTTTTTTTTTTCGATTATATGCTTACATATAAAGAAAAACCCCATTTTTACGTCTTAAATATCTTACTCCAAAAGTTCAGTATAGTCTCAATTAATTTTATATTTAGGGTTTCGTTGATAAAACAAAAAAAAAAAACCCTTATAAAACACGCAAAATTTCGATGTTTTTTGACAAAATGACGCCGAAAATGAACACTAACCCTAAGTAGTATATATATGTTTGTAATCTACTCTTTAATACCTTTCATTTTATACCCCACTTAAAATTTAAAAAAAAAAAAATGCGACGTGAATTATCCGCCATTTTGAATTTGAAAAGCTAATAATTATGAGTTCGCTATATTTTTCCTGTATGCGCGTCAAAATGATCTTTTATACTGGAAGTTTCATGTTTTTATCTCTTTTGGTTCAAAAGTTATTGGAACCGTACAGAGTGACAAGACAGCCAGACACAGGAACGAAACTATAAGGGTTTCTTTTTTTTGGTTTTTCCAACGAAACCCTAAAAAACAGGAAAATATGACTTTTGTCAAGAAATGCCAAATATATGCATTTATACCCAAAACTGCGAATATATGCACGATAAATTTCAATTTGGACTGACATAATTGCTTGAATATGACATATTTGGCCTTCATACACCTTGGGCATATCGCAAAAAATATATGCAAATATGCAAAATGCCGAGCCCTACTGATCATGATTGAGTGAGGGGACAAAGTTTCAAATGCGTATATGGCAGCCATCATTAATCAAAATGGCCATATAAAAAAAAAACCCTTTCACAATACGCTGGGGGAGTGTGACGTCACTTATGTGTTGTTACGTTGGCTTATCCGCGCTGGCTCATAACAAACAAAATACAATTGGGTTTTAGCAGTGCTATTTTATTTTATTATTATTTTTTAATCAATTTTATTAATTTAAGAATGACAAATTTATCAATGCTTTGAATTTGGGTGCAACAAAAGATAAATGTAACTTTTATCGCAATACAAATCCATCTTCTGTGTGGCGTAACATCTGTTGGTAAGTCATATTTTATATCTTATTTGAAAGAATTATTTGTTTTATCATAAATAATGTATTAATTTATTGGCTTATTAATGATGTTACTGATATATGATAAGGTTAAAAACAGTTAAAAAAGCTTTTAATAGAATAAAAAGAGGAAAAAACTATAAAATGAATACAGAACACAAGTAACCACTGATTATTATGAGCCAAAAAAAGATAACCTGACAAAAAAATCGTAGTGGGTGCCTGACGTCATAGCAACCTTCGTCACTTTACGTAACCTTTCTGACGCGAAGTATAGCTCTTGTACGTCATAAAAGGTGTCCCTTAATACTTTGTAAACTTTTATTATATTCTTTTTAGGTTAACTTCAGGCAAAAAAATGTTTCTATTTCACACAAACCTCTATTTAAATTTATTCTTAAACTATTTAATTCTTAGAATATTTTCATTATAAGTTACACTTAGTAGGAGTAGTTTAATCTATTCCAGGAATTGTTTATTTTTGGAAATGTTGTATATACGAGGAATTTTTACACATACATTACATAATATATATGTGTGTGTGTGTACATATAAATTTATACTCTCTATACATAGTTGTAAATCAAATGTGTTTAAGCTTTTTGCCTTTAAAAAGAACAGTTAGAGCAGTAAGCCCCCTTGATTATCAGTATCAAAGCGATTATAGGCACCCTCGGTAAGCAACAGGATTAAGTGATGTGGTTTAACCTTACTCGTACAACAACCTTTTATAAGCCCTGTGACTCATTATCTTTAACGCAAATATTCAAGAGCAATAATTAGAGCACGGATTATTTACGCTTGGGAACATCATGATAAAATCAAGTTGGCGCGTCCAGCACCGACACAAAAGAGATGTGGTTTAGGATGACCGTCCAACGAATTTCAGAGTAAAGAGCAATTTTCTGCATTAAGCACTTCTTTAGATTGTTACTCCCCTTTATAAACAAATAGAGGGGAGTAACAATCTAAAGAAGGTGATCGGAATGTTCTTCTTTAGACTGTTACTCCTCTTAAAAACTGAAATGTGATAAACGTTTAAACTACAAAGAGTCCAATTCAGTTCGTCATGTTGTTACTTCACGTTTACACCGCAATGAGCATCGTGTTCAGTTCGTCATATTGTTACTTCTCGTTTACACCGCAATGAGCATCGTGTTCAGTTCGTCATGTTGTTACTTCACGTTTACACCACAGTTAGCTGCGTGTTCAGTTCGCCATGTTGTTACTTCACGTTTACACCGCAATGAGGATCGTGTTCAGTTCATTTGTTTTTGCTTTACTCCTGAAGAGTGTTCTAATTTTCTTAATTTCAATGTTTTATGGAACATTCTTTTCTCTGTGCTTTACAATTACTGTGATATAAGAGCATTAGTCCTAAATATTAAATCCTGACTAAATATTAAATTGCATTATTGTTACTTCCCGTTTACACCACAATGAGCATCGTATTCAGTTAGTCATGTTGTTACTTCACGTTTGCACCACAAGAAGGTTCGTGTTCAGTTCGTCATGTTGTTACTTCCCGTTTACACTAAAATGAACATTGCGTTCAGTTTATTTTGTTGTTGCTATACTCCTGAAGAGTGTTCTAATAGTAATTTATTTTCTTCCTGACGAGGCTTTCAAGGAAAAACTCGTCGAAGCCTCATTAGCCTATTTAATAAATTGTTTCCTTTAGAGTTCAATATATTTTTTTACTAATTTTAAAGTTTTATGGAACGTCCTTTTTCTGAGCTTTATAATAGTACTAACTATAGTATAGGAGCATTGGTTGAAATTAAGAATTATTTTAATCGTTCATTCCAACACGACACCACTCATAAATTCTAACCGCTCACGAAACTATCTCCACGGTAACTAGTCAGTGAATCTATGCTCGAAAAACTCTTAGAACAAAACTAAAAGTTGGACGTTTACGAACTAAATTAAATTCACTCACCCTTCATCCATCCTCTTTCGTCAAAATAAACAGCAACAGAAAGTTTTGTCTTACATGTTTATGTTAATAACACTACGTTGATGTTATAGTTTTCTGGTTGGAGAGAAATAATAGCTGGGAAGCTGTGAAAATTTGCATAACTTATAATAACTTTTTAAAATCCTTGATAATTTGACGACATTGGGTACATTGTTACAAATTCAATTTTCGATATTCATTTTGGAGTAAAATTTAGGGTATTATCTATGTATACTATACAATTTCCAAATGAAGATGAGGATGTATGGGTGAATTAAGTTTGGCAAATAAAAGGCTAACTGTCGAATTCTCATTCGGGATTGAAACCCAAGCTTTGATATAGTTGAAAGAAAGTGGTTAAAGACAGATGAGAAAAATTATTAAGTATAGTAGATATATGGCAGTTAGGAACATTTACTTAAAGAGAAGAAAGGGTTAAATTGCTGATTCCAGGGGCCCTTCCTGGGATGGATATCTTCTTCTGGAGTTTAAACTCTGAGCCGAAGGATCTTAAAGAACAACTGGCCGTTTTTATGAATACTCCGGGTATTAAAACTGGTGGTGCCATGATTGATCATGGACCAATGATAAAACATGGTGCACCATGGTTGATCATGTTACAAAAATGTTTCACATGGGCCAAAATTCACTTTCACCGGGGAAAATGTCTGCATTTAAACAACCTTAATTAATAAACATTCTCAGATACTAGGAATAAATCCCTAACGTTAGTTTATTATATTATACGATTTTTTTTATTGGGAGTGAATTAAATCGAATGAGACTATTACATCTCCCTTTGATACGTAGATTTATCCGGAAACCCAAGATATTTATAAAATTAATTTTGACTATGGGTTTCCTTCAGTAGACATGACAAGGAAGATTATGTGAAAGCTTTTTCTATGTATTCTCTGTTGGCATAACGCTTATACTCCTAGTCTGGCCTTTGAGGGCCTTAGAGGGCCTTTTGAACGGAAAGTTTTTCGAACCACAAGACCGCAGTAAAGTTTTTTATTTAGTCAGGGTTCGGACAACTGTTGACTACCCAACCAAAAACTGATTTTCATGTTTCTTTTTGTTTGGCATTTTGAAGCTTTGAATCCGAATCCGATGGGAGGTTGAGGTCTAAGCTTTCCCCTAGTCTCAGCTTGTTTGCTCGTTTCCATTTAATTTTAACTTAAAGGGCAACAGTTTACTATGGTTAATTTAACAAGGCTTTTATCAAAGCTTAGTCGAGTTGGAAAACATAGAGATAAGGCTAGCAATAACATTAATATTTATTTCGAAAATTTAAAACATTCAAGTAATTACGAATTTGAAATTAAATTGCGGATATTTCCATCAGCGATTCTATTATAACTTTGTTTAAATCTAGCTCGAGGTGGCTTAAAAGAAACTAATGGACGGATAAAATGTAAAGTCGTATTGAATATGTTAATATAATATATTATTTCTTTCATCAAATAAATCTAAAAACAATTTGAATTACGAAAAGATTTCTTTAGTACAATTGGAGATCTATTAGGAACTTTTTCAAGCATAAAAAAATGTTAGTCTACATCCAGTTTAGACCTAAAACCGTCAAAACCTGTATGATAAAAGCAAACGTTTATAATATGGATTGGTTTCAAGAACGTCAATTCTTAGTGATCTTATAATCATTAGCTCTCTGGTAATAACTGACATAAACAGTCAAAACATGTATGATGTATGATCATAGCAAAAGTTTATAATATAGATTGGTTTCAAAGACGTCAATTGTTAGTGATCTAATAGTCATTAGCTCTCTGGTAATAACTAACTAAACAGTCGAAACCTGTATGATAATAGCAAACGTTTATTTATTATTTATGAAGGGTGGTGGACTGCTTGGTCAAATAAACCCAGCAAACGTTTATAATAAGGATTGGTTTCAAAAACGTCAATTGTTAGTGATCTAATAGTCTCTCTGGTAATAACTAACTAAAACAGTCTAACCTGTATGATAATATAGATTTTTTTAATACAAACCATTGACTTCAATTAATTAATAATTTTACGTGAACTGATGGTAACCATAAGTTGACATGATAACCAAATGAAGCAGTCGAATCCTTTATTTTATAGCAATCGTGATCAACATTTAGGTTCTTTTTAATGACTAATTTCTTAGATAGGTACATACATACATGCATATAAGTGTACTGTACATACATTATACATGTAGTTCCACATCCATGGGCGTAGCCAGGATCGCCTTTAGGGGGGGGGGGGGGGGGG
>KZ651358.1:779242-810914 GCA_001010745.2 Gerris buenoi
TATAGGTCCAGAGTTGGGTGGGCATCGTCGGGCCCCTGATGAGTCGGTAGCGACGAAACGATGCAGGACATGGCGTTTTGCCGAGCCAACATCTTTGTGACGTTTGTCTGGTGTTGGAACAGTTCCTATGTGTCACGCTTGCGTGGCACATCCCTTGGTGTCTCTCACATATGGTTTATATATATATATATATATATTCATACCATCTTGTTTATGAATAGGACAGTGAGAGCAAGGTACATAGTCAGTGGTGTTATTATACACGAGGTTACTACAAGATAATAATTATGCTAACCATTTTGATGCTTTAATCTCAAGTTGATCCACGTTGATTTATATTCCCGGTAGTATAGCTGTCAAGAAAAACCAATGTTAAACATTATAATTATACTCCATATATCATTGTAAAAGATTAGATATAGAGTCCAATGCCTGCGTAGGCCTCGCGAGAGGGAATAATAATGCAAGTTTTAAACTCCCTGTGAATTACCCCCTTCCCAACAGGTTTATAAAAATTAAATAAATTCACTAAATTTACTGTTCTCTAACTAAATTAAATCATTATTCATAAAAATTAACGTTTAATTTGAAGAAAATTAAAACTTAAGAACAGGTTAAGAAATTCGCTACACAAGTTTATTTTATAAATGCCCAGGACGAGTTCGTTGAGCAACGCCTAGGCAAGCATTTTAAATTATAATTTTAAGACAGGAAAAAATTCTAACTTTATCTATTCGATGAAACAAACATTTCTTTTTTTTGTTTCAAATATGTACAATGTTTTCATAAAACCAACAGCTGGTGAATGAGGTGTTCTTATCAGTATCCTAGCCAAAACTGTGTAAACTGAATTGAATTACGTTTTGCTATTTAATTATACTGTGAATAATTTCTCACCATTACAGCAGTACTTTACAGAAAATTATTATTTGGTAATACGTCATGAATTAAAAATTTCCGAATCGAGTTTAATTAATTTCTGAGTATGCTTCAAAATTAAGTTTAGAAATCGCATTAGAAAACAAATCGACACGCCCTTTCACTTTTACAAAAATATCGTTTAATATGCTTCAAAGTTAATTGGTATTTTTAGTACCCAGCTTAAATAAGCTTCAAAATTAAGTTCAGAAATTGCATTAGAAAAACAACTCGACACGCCCTTTCATTTATACAAAACTATCGTTTAAATATGCTTCAAAATTATTTGGTCCTTTTAGTACCCAGCTTAAATATACTTCAAAATTAGTTTAAGAAATTGCATAAGGAAACAAATCAACAAGTCCTTTCACTTCTACAAAATTATCGTTTAAATATGCTTCAAAATTAATTGGTACTTTTAGTACCCAGCTTAAACATGCTTCAAAATTAAGTTCAGAAATTGCATTGAAAACAAATTAACACGCCCTTTCATTTCTACAGAACTATCGTTTGAATATGCTTCAAAATTAATTGGAGTTATTAGTACCCAGCTTGAACATGCTTCAAAATTAATTAGAGATTTTAGTACCCAACTTGAATATGCTTTAAAGTTAAGTTCAGAAATTGCATTAGAAAAAACTTGACACGGCCTTTCATTTCTATAAAACTATCTTTTGGATGTGCTTTAAAATTAATTGGAGTTTTTAGTACCCAGCTTGAATATGCTTCAAAATTAATTGGAATTTTTAGTACCCAGCTTGAATATGCTTAAAAATTAATTGGAGTTTTTAGTACCTAGCTTGAATATGCTTAAAAATTAATTGGAGTTTTTATTACCCAGCTTGAATATGCTTCAAAATTAAGTTCAGACATTGCATTAGAAAACAAATCGACACGCCCTTTCACTTCTACAAAACTATCGTTCGATTAATTAGATTTCCTTTATTTTCTTAAAAAAAAGAGACAGGGTATTTTGCTCGGTAGGTTTTTTGAATTGCTTGGCAACCCTGGGAGGGTGGGAGAGGGATTCATAGAGTAGATTAGATGAGGATAGTGGTTTGAAGTGGAAGGTTTGATAGTATAATTTCCCGGCTCATCTGCCTCGGTTCCTCGGACTCGCCATTTGCCTTATTGCCGGAATCGCCTCGTCTCGGTAAGGATTGCCTCTTTCTACTCTTCAGGATTATCCGGGCTTTTAGGATGCCTTTACTCTCCATTTCCGACTGAACATCCCGTCTAGAGGGCGAGAAGAGTGGGTGGGAAAAAAAATCACCACTCACCCTTACCCGGGCCTTTTAAAAATGGTTGTATTTATAAATTAAATTGTTTTCCGATCTCATTTAAATTCAATAGGCTTTTAGAATAAAGGAAATTAATGAAATTGTTCTTGCAACAGCAATTTGTTCGAAAATTACATACTTTGTTGTAAGTTTTCTACGTCCACTTTATAAATTAATGTACTTAAAAGGGCAGAATAGGCGGAATTTTAATTGTAAATGATGGTCGCGTTATAAGTGTTTTCTGGCGTCTTTAAACATAACGTGATTGATGCGAAAAGTTATAATTGAATTATTTTTTTTGCAGCTAATTTACGTTATTATTACATTATTTCCTGGGGTTCAGATTTCGATCTCCTTCAGTCATTTTAGATTTAAAAGATACATCTTTACAAGCTTTTATATAACTTGTTTCTATGTTCAGGTCAAATCTTGCAACTGAATTTTAAAGTAGTTATCCTCAATCGATTGAATTGAAATTTTGCATACACGTTTAGTTTGGATGTCAATAAATGCTTAGCTAAGTGACGTTATTCTAAATCCAATATGGCGGACGGCTGACAGCCCAAGATGGTGGAATAGTTATTTTTTAAGCTCGGCCATGATATGGGTATCAAATGAAAGGATTTGCTGAGAAGAATATAAACAAAAGCTTGTTTTTATTTTTTTCCCCATATATATCTATGATTTACTGACACTAGATGTACTTTTCAACTTTGCTGCATACTGTAAACATTCCACCTAGATATACGTACAAAGAAATCTGAAGTAAGAAGAACCTGCAAGAGAAACATAAAGAGATTGTGAATTTTCAATATGATTTCCTTGTATGATGTTCCAATTGTTTCCATATTCCAGACAACTTTTGTTTGCACATTCTTCGTTTAAGTATTTGCACTAGATCTGTCTTGAATGTTATTTTTACAAGGATATGGCACGCACTCGGAAACATCGGCTGTGCGACGCGTCATCTATAACTGGGATTTATATTCCCCTTAGCATTCCCTTTATTTATTTTTGTTTTCTTTCATTTTATTTTCGTTATTTATTGCTTCGTTGGTTATTGCACTTGCGACTAATATTCCTACCAATTCTTGCGGAATAAATCCTCATAAATAGTATATTGCATATAGAAGATATTCGAAAAAAAAAATCTAATCTCTCTATTTAAATATTAATATAAATGTAATTAAGTTATTTCTGGCTTTTCTCTTTGATATATAATTTTTAGAATATAAAATGGAATAATCATACTAATGAAGATTATATCAATTTAATTTTTATTTTTAAACAGGTACTGCATGTCATTTGCATTTATCTATACCTATAGCTACGGCAAGTAGATATAATTTACAGAAGTTTAAAGATGCTTAGCAGCTGATAATTTGACAATCAATGAGTGATTCTTAAAGGTTTTTTTAAAATCTTTAAAATTGTCCTTTATCCCAATTTCTCTATCTCATTTAGTTTTTGAGATATTATGCATTTTTTTTTGGAAATTTTCGTGAAACACTCAGAAAAAAGAAATATAGCGATGTCTCGAGAACTATTGAGAAATGGTCATATGCTTATCGAGATGTTTTTGTTGCATTTGACTACCGTGGAATCCACCAGTTTCGTTATGACTTTTTCCCACTGCTCTCTCTGTATTTCGTCCCCCCCCCGGGGCATAATCATGTCTAAAACATAATTTAGATTTCTTGCATAAATTCCCTGCACAATTTTATGTACTACAACAATTAAATATTTAAACTTCGAAATTAATACATATAAACATTTTAAATTTTCATCTTACCTTAGGGAGATGTAAAAACATATTTTCACAACTATGTTGGTTTCGTAAATTTTAAATTTATCTTAAATGAATTTCGTTCCTGATCACTCGACACGTACATTATATTATATATTTTAACTTACTATACAAATAAAAATTATATAATAACTAAATCTGGTAGCTACATGAGGTAACCAAAATAAAACCTTCGTTTTGTGATATTAGGTTATATTTAAATGAATATGAGGGCCTAAATAATTACAATATGTAGTAGGATATAAATGGCTCATTTTATATGAACAGAAATTCATTTATATTATATATACATATAAATATATGTGTGTGTGTATGTAGATAGATATGTTAATATGGCGCCAATATGTCTTCATTGAAATAATTTACTTTTAATGACAGGAGTAATCTCTATTGCGTCCTCGATCTTTTCTAATGGTGTAGCTTGAGCTACAGCTCTAGCTACCTTCTCTAATTAACCGGGTATTATGGAGGCACGTGAATAACTGATCATTATATAAACTTGAATGTCTTTAGCCTGTTCACCGCTGTATTTATCCTCATCACATAATTAGTTTCGCTACTAATCGATTGATAAGCCCTCAAATACGCTTTGAACCCGTGTAATTTGCAGATTTCGTCAATGTTAATCTTATACAAATTTGTTGTAAATTCGTTATCTTTTATCAATTGAGGTTTGCAGGTTGAAAATTAATAAACCTTGAGTTAATTATGCTTCTTATAGGAAAATAAGATAAGGTAATAGATAAATATATAATAATCCTTTACTTTTATAAGTACAAAATAAATTAACATTATCATCAAATTTAAATAAACTTTTTGTTATATTATGAAGTAAGGTTGGTAAAAAGAATCAGAATTTTAATTATGTAGATTTCTCAAGTGGGTACTAAGAAGGGTTTTTGTCCTGTTATATCCAATGAAATCAGGACATAAGAACTTAGCAAAAAAATCTGTCATGAATTTAGGACTAAAGAGTCGTTGATATCCTTGTGGAGACTGAGGTAAAGTGAGAAATGTCAGTATAGCAAAAAAATCGGCCATGAATTTAAGACTAAAGGGTTGTTGATGTCCTCTTGGAGACTGAGGTAAAGTCAGAAATGTCGGTACAGCAAAAAAATCTGTCATGAATTTAAAACTAAAGGGTCGTAGATGTCCTTGTGAAGACTGAGGTAAAGTCAGAAGTATCGGTATAGCAAAAAAAATCTGTCATGAATTTAAAACTAAAGGGTCGTTGATATCCTTGTGAAGACTGAGGTAAAGTCAGAAGTGTCGGTAATATTCTGTAAGGATCTTCGACTGATAAGTTTGAAATTTGCTTGGTTTGAATCTCCCTCTAACACTACAGGCTATTTTGGTGTATCATAGGTCCAAGATGGCCTCGTGATTACTTTACAGATACAAAGTTTGCCATTCAGAGAGTTTCAAATCAAAATGGTAATCAAATGACTGAATACTCTTATCTGAAAAGATGAGACTGTATCTAGGACAACAGGAAACTATTTAAACAGCCTTGTCGCTCCTTTGGTCCAATAATTCAAAAAAATTTAGTAACCTTGAATTTTTATTCACGCACTTTTCATAAATGTTGATTGTAGTTATTTACGTAACTAGGCAGCAAATGGAATTTTACTGACGAGTGATTATGAAGTGGAGAAAATCAGTATACATTGGTCTAAATGATATAATCCATGGATCTTGAGGTGCGAAATTATGAAACATTCATCCATTTTGATTACCATTTGGTCCGCAAGGAGCTCTGATATCATTTTATATTATTTTTTTTTCTCTGGAAAATGAAAAATAACTCGTTAAACATAACATAACTTATTAGTAGCTGTAGTTTTTTTTTTTTTTAGGAATTGCCCGTGGAAAAGGGCTTAATTTTATACTTAGTAAAATTTAAATGAATTTATACAATCGTCGAGCCTCTGATGAGTCGGACGCGAAGAAACGATGCAGGACATAGCGTAATGCCGAGCCAACATCTTAATGACGTAATGTCTGATGTTGGAACAGTTCCTACGGGTCGCGCTTGCTTTTCACATCCCTTGGTGTCTCCCACTACACAAATTGTGTACCTTATTGCAGTGTGCAAAAAATATGGTAATACATTGCTCATGTGTTTTGCCAGCCAAGCAAGTGGCGGTATGAGAGCACGCTCGTCTCTGATAAGCATAATAACTGATCTTCTTGATCTGATATAGGTCTAGAGTTGGGTAGGCTTCGCCGGGCCCCTGACAAGTCGGACGCAACGAAACGATGCAGGACATGGCGTAATACCAAGCCAACATCTTTTTGACGTAGTGTCTGATGTTGGAACAGTTCCTATGTGTCGCGCTTGCGTGGCACATCCCTTTGTGTCTCTCACTACACAAATTGTGTAGCAAATCAGTATTATGATACATGGATAACCCCGATTGCACAAAACACCCTTCCAAGGATTTTTTAATCAGTGAAGCATTGGTCCTATTAATTAATATGTATTTCCGTTTCTATTATTTTGACGATGAAGCTATGTGAAATATCGTCAATTTTCAAAATGCTCGAGTCATTTCGTATAATATATTTAATCACGATAATTAACCAGGTAATAGTGTTAACTATTTAATATTCGACTTATTATCATTAATTGAATAAAGCATTTATCTCTACCGAGTGAATTTAACCTTATCCCATTTAAGTTTCCTTATACAATTCGCTTTTCGGCTTTGGAGTGTGTTGAATGGGTTACGGAAGAGGCTTTAAATAGAGAGATTCCACACGCTTTAGGTCTTAGCATCTCTTAGCAGAGGATGAAATTCCGCAGACAATCGGTCTAATTAATTAGGCTTTGCGCATTCCTGCACATGATACCTTTAAGACCGTCAACCTCTTGGAAAACTCCGTGGGGAGACTCTAAGGAAACCACGTGTACAAGTGGGATTTTGCAAAATGTGCGAGTTCCTTGTTCTTTACTCAAGCAATCACGAATTACAAGAAGTTGGAGTCAATTCCCAACGCCTTCGTCTTCCTTTTATCCTGTAATATCAATAAAATGGTTTTTCCAGTATAAAAACTTGAAAATCCCTGAGCCTTGCGATATTGGCTATTTGATATTATATACTAGTATGAAGTTATTCTGTATCTTCCTTCTTTTTATTCCTTGGAAGGGGGAACTCGACGGCGTTTAGGAAAGCTTGGACCATATAGGTTTAGGAATACGGTGTCTATACCCGGGGACTGTTCACTGTATATCCACCCACCAATCTCTATATACACTCTCAAACTTCTACGACTCTATTGAATTTCTCCCTTCTTCAAGTTGACGAATATAATTGGCTTCACGATTCAAAGACCTCTATTGAAAATGACGTCCCTTTAAAAATAAGATTATCTGTTTCTTAACGAAATAAAGAAAAAAAATAAGCTCTTCCTTATTTATTTCTTTATTTATTTTTTTATTTATATATTTTATGAAAAATTCATTTGATTTGATCGCATTATATCTTTCTGAAATGACAGTTGATTGCTAAGTAATTTAAAAAGTATATATATGAATACTAACTCTATAAAAGATAATATAGAGTGTCATCGAATTAAAATATTTATTGTGATTATTTAGAAGAAAAAAAAATTAAACGTAATGTTAAGAGTAGAAATTAGGTTTGTACTAACAACACTTCAAAATGGTTTGGAATTGTCCGACGCATCGGACCACATTTGAACGTTTTTTGCTGATGCACATGCGTCGTACAGTTTGAAACTAGTTTGGAACTAGTTTGAGGTGTGGTTGGAACAAACATAATGTATAGATAATACATTTAGAATCGCGAAAATCAAGTGGTCTTAAACTGCAGCAAACGTGCAGAAGACTAAACTATAGTTAATACGATTTACATATACTTATATCCGAGCAATTTTCATATACATATTACATATCCGAGCAATTTTCATATACATATTACATATCCGAGTAATTTTATTTATATTAAAATGTATGTTTTGTGAATTAGAAATAATAAACATAATTACATGTGCTAGCATAACTGCAAGCAGTTAAATATTTATAATTAAAATCAGTATAATAACATGAACTTAAATATATTTTTTAATTTCTTAGAATCTACCCACGTGCAACGGAGTTCAATCTTATATGAATTCTGTTTGCACAAATTGATATTCAATTTTTAGAAACGTAAATTGGATATAATGTAAAATTCAATTTCCAGTTTTTTAACAACTTATTTGCATACCAAGTAAATTTAAAAACCAATTTGACACACGAGTAAAGGAGATTATAAATTTAATAGATTTGTTATTTTTAAAATTATTTATAAATCATATAAGTAGGGGAACCAATTTTAGACACGTGCCCTAGGGTTTGACATTTTAAATAGCTGTCAGTTTGTCACAAAATACTACATTAATAAAACATTGAAAACTACATTTCTATATAAATATGACGTGTAAATCAATAACTATAAAAAATAAGGGGTTGTTCGTTTTGATGTGTTTTTTCCTATCTACAGTTTATTTCCGTACTCGATCAAATTTTGGTACACTATAGAACTTAAATATAAATAGGTACCTACTCATTTTTCCATTTCATGGAAAAAAGTTTTTGGGCATTTAATCCACTCATCAACATTTCAATGATTTCCCATGAAGTGGAGAAAACCAGTATACATTTGCCTAATTGATATAGTAGATGGATCTTAAGGTGCGAAATTATGAATCATTAATCCATTTTGATTTCAATTTGGTCCGCTAGGTGCTCTGATATCATTTTATATAAAATTTAGAACTTCTATCGGTGAAATATAGTACTACAATGAACGAATACAAGTGAAAACCTATCTACCTCCTATAGTATTTTAACTTTCTGGTACGACATTTAAGAGCGGCACATTTTTCATGTCGTTGATTGAAACTTTAGCCCGCCTGTCGTCAAAATATTGTACTATATAAATGAAAGCCTATCGACCTCCTGTTAAATACTAACTTCCTGGAAGGATATTTAAAAACGTCACAGTTTTCATGTCGTTTTTTGCGTGACGCAAATATCTTCTATATCCCAGAAATAAAACATATATATTAACAAGAGGAAGATCACAGTCAAGATACAATACAACATACTATGATCACAATAGCGATATAGTGTTCCAGCTAATTTAAAATAAAAAGATTGAAGATTTTATATTATGCGCTAGTTCAAACATATCCATGGCAATGAACTCTATACTTAAGTCAAGCAGTGTATCTAGAGCAGCTAAAGTACAGATTTATCGAACTATTATAAGACCTGTAGTAGTGTATGGTTCGGAGGCATGGTGCTTGACAAAATACGTTAAGAGTTTGGGAAAGGAAAGTTATCCGGAAGATCTTTGGAGCAGTCTATGTGCGTGGGGTTTGGAGAATTAGGACTAACGAAGAGCTGCGCGCACCGTATAAAGAGCCAGTATAGTGGCAGAAATCAAAAGCAGCAGACTTCGTTGGCTTAGAGACGTTCATCGAATGAAAGAAGAAAAGGCTGTAAAGGCAGTTTTTTCTCAGAAACCTTGGGGACGTAGGATCCAAGGAAAACCCAGGCAAAGATGGCTCCAAGATGTTGAAGATGACTTACGCCACTTAGGAGTCAGAAGATGGCGATCAGTGGCTCAAGAACGGAAGATATGGGCTGATAGAGATGTGTGATTGTGATATGTAGAGGCTCAGCCCCTACAAGGAATGTAACGCCATGGATTAAGTAAGTAAGTTCAAACAAATGTTACTATGTTACGTTTACGTACAAATATATGTAAATTTGCGTGCGTTCGTTTCCATTCACTTATATTTTTTTATGTTACGCTACACAATATTGATATTTAGAATGGAAATATCGTTTATTAACATTGATACATAAAGGTTATGCAGTGGGGGAAATCTTCTAGGGCCTCACCATCAAGATACTTCCCTTAGAACTTAAGATCCAACACTAGCAATATTCAAGCCTTAACTTCCAAAGAGGATGAGGCATGATTATAATTTATAGAAATTATTTTGTCGGCTCCAACATTATTAAGGGTATTCCAATATCACTAAGGTAATTGCTAAACAAAATATCTGTAATTTCATTTAATGACATTGTACCATCATGGTTAATGACATCGTTTTAACAGCGTTCCATTGAATTCATGAATTTTCCGTTAAGTTAGAAACGATCGTCTAGTTTTATTGTTAAATTATTCTGTATAGAGCTGAGCCAGTTAATCACTAATGTTTTGTTGGTTTCATGTGTGAAAATTTTTCATTTCAACGCCGTGAAACTACGCGCCTACTAATTCGAAATACATATAAGAGTCGTAATTTGCGTTCTACTTCCTCTCTAATTCCCTTAAATATTCGATATTTGATTAAAAATTTCTAACACGTAGTCTGTTTAAATGCAAATCTATTTAAATCCACAGTGGTGACCACGTCTCGAAAGGTGAACTTATCAATGTTCTTAGACCACTGGAAGACCTAGAACTAAATTATAATTGTAATCGCGGAAGCCTACGAACATTGATAAGTCTATCCTTTGTAATAATTATAAGTGTAGATGTTGTTTCCAGGTATATTGATAAGTGTAACCTTTATAATAATTCTAACTGTAGATGTTGTTTCCGAGTATATTGATAAGTGTAACCTTTGTAATAATTCTAACTGTAGATGTTGTTTCCAGGTATATTGATAAGTGTACCCTTTGTAATAATTCTAACTGTAGATGTTGTTTCCAAGTATATTTGTTATCAAATTTTCACATCGTGCAACAATCCTATAAACTAAATCACATAACACGCTGGTCAGGTTGAAAATGGCTGGTCAGGCCGAAACATTTTCAGACAAATGAGAGATTAATTTATTACCCTAAATGGGTCCAAGACAACATTTAGACAAATTTTGTTTGACAAAGATGTTGTTTTCAAGTATATTGTTTATCTAATTTTCACATCATGCAACAATCCTCAATAAATCATATTATTGGCTTGAAAATGGCTGGTTAGGCCGAAACATTTTGACAAAAATGAGAGACTGACTTGTAACCCTAAACTAAAAGGATCCAAGACTATTAGACAAATGTTGTTAGACAACGATGTTGTTTCCAAGCATAGTTTTTAATCTAATTTTTACATTAAACGATACTCATTGAACAATATAACATGGCTTGAAAATGGCTGGTCAGGCTGAAACATTTTTAAACAAATGAGAGATTGGTTCATTACCCTAAAAGGATCCAAGACTACACTTAGATAAATCTAAACAACTTATATATAAGTTGTTTTACAAGGAAAAATCTAGTTTCCGATATATTGATAAAAATATATCTGATTTTTCTAAAAATAGTAACAAAGTTTAAACGGTTTAGAATTTAAAGATTTAGTTTATATACAAGATTATATTGTATATAAGTTTTAAGATTATACCCTGCACAACCTGTCCCCCAATTTGTATATATTGCATACCCAGGAAATAAGACATATATTTGAAATAGGCTCCAAAAATCGGGTGACCATTGACATTATTTAATGAACTTGTAACTTGTCTAAAACCAAGGCTAAAACTAAATAGGCGAGACAATTTAAACATATTGATATCTAGCGATATATCCTTTTCATATAATACAAATTTTATAAATGTAATTATATATTATATTAATATATTATAAATTATTCATTTCAATTATTGCTGGTAAATTGATTTCAGCTTCTTCACGTTCAGTGACTCCTTTTTGATGAATCGAAAAAAGTCAATAAATTAAAAATATATGTATGTATTCACCAGTTTTAAAAATGGATTGGTTTTTACACATATGTCTTCTTATATGAGTTTTCAAATTCGTTTGATTTTGAAAGGGTTTTTATCACTTTTATTTTTATCCGCTACACTTTTTTTTATTTGTAAATCACATTGTGGGATATGGGAAAAAAGGACGATTTAATGCATATGCAAACTCCACACTGTGAAAAGTCGATTGAAAAACAATAAAGCGAACTTGAAACATGAGTGTCCAGCTATTTCAGTCAGAGGCGTATGGTATGACGTGACTTTGAAAAGCGTTACGTGTCTCTCGAAAGCCTACATCCGTGCTATATCCCTTAACTAAACATCGAGTGTTGGTCCAGGGGACGTGCAATTTTTTTATTTGCGTCATGTAGGAAAACGGAGGGTGGAAAAAGTTGAATGATTGAAATAAATTTACGGCTAAAAAAATCTACGGTAACGATTATTGTATAACAATAAAGTAATCTGCTCATATACGTATTTCATAATATCTATTCTAGTGTATTGCATAACCTTTAAACTAAAATCAATGCTTTTAATTAAGCATAAGTACATAGTTTATTTCATGGAAAAAAAAACCACGGAAAATAATGAATCCTTACATTCAGAAAACTAATTAATTTACCTATAAAATTATAAATCGACGTGCCTGCGTGGTTAGCCCATTCGCTCTCACCTCAAACTAAGTTCATAACATTATCCCTGGCGGTGTAATCCCAAATCCCAGGGAGGTAAGATATGTTTCACAGTGTTGGTCATATTAATTGGATGTGCAGGGGTCTCTGCACAAGTGCACATCCAATTAATATGACCACATCCAATACATATATCTGTTTAAAAGTAATCTTAAGGCCCCCATACACGATCAAACATTTTGCGCAAACATGTGGTTTGCGCAAACCATTATGTCCGGAAAATTTAGGCGGTTCACGTCAAACATCAAACAACCCCATACACGGTCAAACTGTTTGCGCAAACATCAAACAACCCCATACACGGTCAAACTGTTTGCGCAAACATTTTGACCGTGTATGGGGGCCTTAATGGCCAAAAAGGAAAGAAGAAACCGCTGAATAGCTATAAGTTTCAAGGAGATTCCTTTACCTTGGACACAGCATTAATCAGCTATTGTTGCGAATAAGTCTAATAATATGTTAGCAGTTTTAAAGTAGGAAGGTTGATAAAATAACCTGGGTAAGTAACCCTGGGTAGTTGATAAGTAGTATCAAATACATATAGATGAAATAATCCTCTCTCCTTAGAATGGTACTGGCCAAGTGTCCAAGGTGCACAACTCCGTGCTAGTAGTACTTCCACTACATAATTTGTAACAATAAATTAAGAAAGTTGAAATAAAAGCATTATAAAGACTAATGCATTGTAAATAGAAGTCAGAATTTCATTTTAATTCCACTTGGTAGTCAAATAGTCAACACCTTTATTAAGGTTTGAATTATCACGATAAATTATCACATAAAAGAAAGTAAAGGAACAATGTAAAATGTTATAAAAACAATAATGACAAAGTGATAGGTTCTCAAGGCAGTTTTCGAGTGATTATTTGTAGTCTTTCTCTATTATGACACAAGAGTAGACTAAATTTATACTGACTTTACACAGGTTCGGTAAATAGCTTTTTCGTATACTTTGAAGTGGGAAACATCCGTAGGTCGGTATAAGGCACTTTTGTTTTTCTCAATCGTCAATCTGTATAACAACCTTGTTCAAACGGATCTTCGCTTGAATGCCCACTAAAAGACACTGGCAAAGAGGTTTTCACGTGTCAATATCCTGACTTCCTTAGCTCATAAGCAATTTGATTTATCTTTAGTTTCTTTGTAGGTCTTAGAGATTTCTTGGAGAATCCATTTTATTTCCGAATTTGTATTTGCTCTGTTTAATATGTTACTTTGCCATTTAAGGCATAGGTAAATTTCATATCCTTTACATCTACATTTTTCCAGAAATATAATTTTGTTCAAGCCAGCCCAATTCTACTATAAGTGGTGGGTGAAGTGGGATGTGCCATCGTTGTGCCGATGGTGCTGCTCCTTTTTGTGCCATTAAAAAGATGAACTAATGCGGTAGCCTCCCAATCCCTACTCTGTCAATTCACCAAACTACAGTAGTCTAAAGAGAGCGTGTTCTGAGAGGCTGGTCTAAAGTTTTGTGGGTTGAAGGTCGACCTCATCCTTGACCATGAAAAAAAAAAAAAAAAAAAAAAAGTACTTAAACAAATAAATTAATAAAAAAGGGGAGGGGGAAGGGTTGAAATGACCTTGAAGGTCATGGTCAAGGACGTGGTATAGACCGCATGGTCATGGCCACTGTTGAAGGGAAAAATTTGGTTATTTCGCAATCCGCAATACAAATTAGAGTTTCCCATTGGAAAAAAAAATTGACCTTATAATAACCTTAAAGGTCATGCTCAAGGTCATATTTTACGTAAAATTTACTGCTCTTTCAAATCCAAAATAAAAAACGAGGGTTCCCATTTAAAATAACAAAGTTGACCTTCAAATGACCCTGAAGGGCAAGGTTAAGGTCAAATCCAAGGTCATCATTAAATAGCTAAGGAAAAATCCTAAAACTTTTGTAATTAACTTTTTTCATAAAAATTCATTTTTGACGAGTGTGCCACCCTGTATATAACAATATACCTACATAAAGTAGTGTATTTATAAAGCTGGGGAAACGTCAACACTTTATTTCCACCCACGCTGTTCAGTCAGGTTATAAACAAAGCCGATTTCCTTTGTTTATCCACTGTTCAGAAGGGATAATATTCGCTGTCTAGAGTCTTCATACGTGATTTTACAATAAACTTTTTTAAAAAAGTTCAATTTACGGTGTAGTTCATGAGTATTCTTTTATAAAATTTCATACATTAAACATCATTTTTCAATGCATTGACAGTATTAAGTTATGATCTCTCAATGATTTCTTTGATTGATATCTTTGGAAGGATTGATTCATAACCATGCGAATGTAGTAACCTTCAAGCAGTTCAACTTCCAAGCATTGATATCTTGTAGAGGTTACCCACTGTAACCTTAGCGACGCTCATACAATAGCAAAAATTAACTATCTTCCTATTTTTTATCTTTAGTTCAGACATTTCCGTCAGAAATGTCAGAAATTCCTTTATCTTTAGTTCAAAAACTTTTTTTTGCCTGATCAGGTTTGCGCTGTTATTATTTTTTATCATAACACTTTCTCATCACATTAGATTCTTTTTTTTAGATTGTCTATCTTTACTTTTTTATATTTTAACATTTTTATATTTGATATATAGTGTTTAAATCATGTAATTAGTTAAAAAATAATCATCAGTTGTAATTAATTGTTGTTATTATTATAATTTGGATTATTCAATCTTTGTTTAGATTCATGTTCTTTATGTTCGTAAGTAGGAACACTGGAGTGCGGTAAAGTAGTCAGTGCAGGAATCTGCTCTTTAGCGTACTACTTTGAGTGCAATAACAATCACTTTATCGATAAACTGTAGGAAAAAGTTACGTATTCATCAAGTTTTTTTAATTGTAATGAATTTACAAACATTTTATCTCAAGTCCCGGTGTTTTGACGTCATAATTTCATTCAATTAATCTAATTTAGGGTGGCTTTACCGTTCACAGTTTAGCGTTCTACTCCTCGCCTCGGTTAATCCTATCGTCCCAGGGTTTCTCCGGCCCTTTTGTAAATAAGTTATTGCCTACCTGTCCTATTCATGTAAATTGTTTGTCGTGGCTACTTTATAAATAAATATATGTATAATATATTTTTTCTTAGGTTTCATACAGGCGTATGAAAGGTAGGCTGTCGATTCATTTGCAAGAATATGCTATATTTACACATTGAAGACCAAATATTGTTCCCTTTTCACCTATTCAATTAGTTCTGCTTCGGTGTTGGTCCAATTCAGGATAAGAATTTAAATAAAGATTTAAAATACGCGATGCTGTTTTTAACGTATTGCTTTTTTGAGTAATTTTAATAGAAACAAAAATATTATCGAAGAAAAGAAAAAAGAGAAAGGAAATTAATTGTTCTATTCTAGATGAATTGGGGAGTAACAATCTAATGAAGTGCCGAATTAATAATAATCTATGAGCCAATATTAATTCAAAAATTGGAACAACATTGGCTTCCAACTAAATAATTAAATTATGCCTTTTTTTTATCTATTTATCTATTTTTATCTAATTTATTTGATTTATAGGATAAATTTTCACATATATATTTGAGACAAATAATATTAAGTCTGAGCTAACATGGTCTACTTTTTACAATGGTACTTTTTTAGAATATTACACCCCTGTTTTTTTTTTTAGAATATAAATGACTTTGTCTAAATAACTATTAAGACAAAGGGATGTTTTGTCCAATGTACTTTGATAAAAAAGAATTTCACACTTCTGTTTATATATGCCTTGCTTTATATAAGATTTTTTAAGAAAGAATGAAAACAGAGGTTACAGTAATTGGCTAAAACTTAATTATTAAGTCCAAACACCGGAAGAATAATTCACAGTGATAATTTCGTGAAATGGATGTTAAAAGTGACCGTTCCTGTTCCTGCGTGCTGCAACGAAAAACGAATGTTGGGTTGGCAATATACAATCCATGTTGAGGAAATTCACTTACCTTAAGTGGACATTTCTTTCTGCAATACTACCTGTCAGAGTTGAGCCTGACATCACAATTTTAGCAACCTTCCCCCCTTTAGTATCATATAAGTGTTATTAGCGAAGAACATTATTGTTGTGTTGGCAATATACAATATATGTAGGAGAAGTTCACTTACCTTAAGAGGACATTTCTTCATGTGCTACTACCTGTCAAAGCGGAGCCTGACATCACAATTTTAGTAACCACCCTTCCTTTAATATCATAATAATGAGTGTTATTAGCAAGAGTCGAATTTTGATAAATTTTTAAGATAAGTGAACTTCCTCTGTATTATTTTCGTATAATACAGTGTTCGTAAGTAGATTTCCTTAGAAAATCATGTATTTATTAATAATATTCCCAAAAATATGGCATCTTAACCTTTAGATACGAGGTCAACACAGGAAGACCTAGATTATCATTAGGTAACAAAACTGCGGGGTGCCTGCGCTTGGGTAACACTTACTAGGTATACCGAATAGGCAAGAATTAAGTATCAACTGACTTTAAGATAGCAACTTATTAAATTATTTCTTCGATAACGTTCCCATTTATCACATGAACAAGAATTTTAAGTATTTCCTTTTATACTAAATACCTCTTATATTAAGCGATTTAACAAATAAAAACACCTAAAATTCCACTAATCTTCAAAACTCCCTGGTATAAATCATATTACATTGGTAAAAGGTAGTGAATAAGAAAAAGATAAATGTCGGGTATATTTGACATTTTATGTTTAATGTACCGCAAAGTTTACCTGCTTTCCTCTTTCTATTTATTGCTTTTCCGATTTCGTTATTACAAGATACACGTCTCGTATTCTAGGTTATAAAATGAATAGAGATTTGGCTAAGGCACACCGAGCAAGTGCCTTGATGAATCAGTCAGCGACATGATAGCGATAAGACATAATGACAAAAATGACGTTAATCACTGTTGACTCAGATTATACTAGAGTGATCCATTTACTTGTGATCCAAAATATTCATTGCCGCTTCTAGTAATTAAAGTGATAGGTTATTTTAAAACGGGTTAGAAATTAAAGGGTTCTAAGATTAATATAATTGAGTAACATTAAAATTGTACTCATGCTAAGTGTACCCTTTATAATTACTTATAGATCTAGTAATTTAGATCCTTGAAGGATAGGAAGAGAAGGAAGACTAACACTGTTTCATACTGTGAGGCAACGTTTCGGCTAGAGCCATTTTCGAGCCTAAAATGTAATTATTAATTGTAAGAATGACACACAAAGTGCTACATCAATAGTTTAAATGGCTCGAGTAGCCGAAACGTTGCCACACAGTATGAAGCAGTGTTAGTCTTCATTCTCTTCCTACCCTTCAGGGACTAAAATTACTCGATCTATAATTAAAATTAAGTAATTTTCTCTTGAAGAATGTAATTTTTCTTAAGGCCCCCATACACGTTCAAACATTTTGCGGAAACCTGATGTAGGGCAAATTTAGGCCATACACGTCAAACATCATGTTTGCGCAAATATTTTGACCGTGTATGGGGGCCTAAGACGCACTAGGAATAATAGAAGCTTATTACCATGGAACATGTTACCTTTTGGCTTTCAGAAAAATAAAATAATTTGGAGTTCTTTGGGTTATCAAAAATCAAAAGTGTCTTTTACGTCCTGATTAACATGTGATTAGGTTATAACACATCGGGAATCCACTTACTTATCAACTTCACTTTACATATCTACTCTATCATGAATGCAAAATGCAAAACATATAATATTGTTGGGTATTGACTCTTAAAGGCTGGGGTTCGTCTTATTCGTACAATAAATAAAAACTGCGCATCAAGATTAATTAAACGTGTATTCTCGTACAAAATACAAAAAACAGAGTCACAGAGTGAAAACAAATCAAAACATTAGTTATTGACACTTGCGTCGTGACGTCATAACTAAACAAACCATAATTAAATTAAAAATACTCTGACAAATATCTCAATGTAAAACATAATATCTCTATGATAATGAATGCAAAACATAATATCTCTATGATCATGAATGCAAAACATAATATCTCTATGATCATGAATGCAAAACATAATATCTCTATGATCATGAATGCAAAACATAATATCTCTATGATCATCAATGCAAAACATGTATCACATCTCTGGGATTCTAACACACCAAATACTTCGGTGTTTGCCTCAAAATCTTTAGTATGTTTTTTTTTTTTTTTTTTTTTCTCTCACCTGCAAACACTGTAAACGAAGCTTTTAGGTATACACTTTTTGAATCAATTATGTTAGGTGTTTAGACTTAGATTCAAGTGAGTTGTAATTATTCTAGCCACTTGGATATTCCAATCCCTAAATCTTGTGATCACATGGGTAGAGTCTCCGGAATTTGAACCAAAATTACTACTGTTGTTGTTTTTGCTTCTGGGAACGCGTTGAGCCTCTTAGACACTCTGATCCCTTATTTAGTTGTAAGTGATTGATTGATTTCCAGATGCTTACAATGACTTCTGTTTTCTTCTTCCTATGAAAAAAAAAACACATTTAAATGTTAAAATGAAAACTTAATCTATACTGGAAGTATCAACTTTCATACATTTTGGGTAGGATAATTCGGCACTTGTTTACTTGGGTACATACCTCCAATTCACCTAAAAAAAATTAGGTGAATTGGTTTTTATCCATCCGGGTAGACTTATATNGGATAATTCGGCACTTGTTTACTTGGGTACATACTTATTGGTATGTACCCAAGTAAATAAGTACCGATAATTCAACACGATCTTCTGATTCGCAGTTTTTTAGTGATGGTTGTTAAAGGGTTATGATAAAACAGGGTTATACGATAACATCTATGTATAATAATGGCTATATTTCGCCTCTCTCCGAGGTATAGACGGACCTGAAAACAGCGTTGAACTTTGTATAAGTTTATAGTTATGTTAGGTAACATAATCTTACTATAAATAACAAACAAAACCTTGAAAATATAGGTGAAAAATGATATTATAATGATAAGTAAACATACCGTGATTACAGCGTTTATTTACATTTTATAATAAAATGACAATTCTTTTAATTAAATTGGGTTCGTCTAAGACGTAAATCCATCTCCTGATATCCATAGAGTTTCGTCTTTTATTATACAATGTAAATAAACTTCGAAATCCCGGTATGCTTATTTATCATTTTTAACTCCATAATCAAAATTTTGTTTGTTATTTATAGAAGATTATGTTACGCAACAGAACTATAAACTTATACACAATTCATTGATGTTTTCAGGCACATCTAAACCTCGGAGGGAGGCGAAATATAGCCATTATTACACATAGATATTAGTATAAACTTATTTTTATTACAACGCTTGAACGATCCACACTAAAACCTGCGAATCATCTATTAAATGTACAAATAAAAGAAACTACAGGATTTTTAAAGATATTTACAAAACGTCTCTAGTAGGTCAAACTACTGATTGATAAATCTTCCTGTATTTTATTAAGTGTTGTATCACATATGCATTTTACACACTCCAATAAGTTTTTAATTTCGGACATAATTATAAATTATATAAAAAATAAATATACTAAATAAACAACAATACCATTTTCATTTCTAAACAAAGAGATATTTTTCAACAAGGTTATCAGATGGTCAACATTGTCAGATTGTTTTTTAAAGGTTTGCGTATTATCTTATCAGTATCATCTACCGGTTGATTCAAATAGATGGAATGCTTCCGATCATAATGTAATTATTTTCAACGCATAACTCTATATAATGATGTACTTTATCATTTATTATTTATAGTTATCGGATTCTTTTGAAATAAGGAACAGGTTTTAAGTTCTTGAAGCACCATTTCATTGATTGATTTGCTAGGCATAATGTGGTATATTTGTATATCCGTTTTATTTCTCTATTGTAATGCTATTGACCTCCCACCTTTTTCAAATATGGTAAGCACATTAATTTCTTTTATCTACGATTGATACGTAGTATAAACATTGTATCTCTGTTTAGATTGGTAGAAAGTGATTCTTTACGCACCTGTATTAATTGCGCATGCGTGTCTCATAGTTTTCATTCCTCTTCTTAACCACTCTAGCGCTGTAAAGAAGAATAATACTTCAACTTTACGCACGATTAGCGAGTTTGTTTACATTTAACAAAACTAATTTGATGTTTGTTTAATAAAAGTAACTGTTTACATCGAGTTTTTTGTGTGAAAATCAATGAGTGATTTAAGTGATAATGACAAATATAAGGAGAATAATTCGCCTTCCGAAATAATTTATTCGGCTAAAAATACAACTAATGAATTAATGTCATCTTTATCAAAAGAGAAATACGAACTTACATACAGGAAGTTTATTATTTTTTTCTGTATTTATTATTAAAATCTAACAATCGTAGATTAAGTACGGTACGCAACTCGTGCGAAAACGACATTTTGTATTGCTCGTGTGGTTTTACTACCCTTGGTATCGGGGTGCAAACTCCACACTCGCATGCAAAATGCTGCTTTCCGTACTTGTCACGTAATGTACTATTATTTAAACTTCAAGTACATAGATATATGAGTATTTTAGAAGTTGCTTTTTTAAAGATTAATATTGTTTTTGTTTTTTTATTATGTTTAAAATTTCAATCTAATATCGAAACACTTATTTATTTGTTTACTTAGCTTACTATTGAAAAAGCAATTGAATCTTACTATGCAAAATCAATCCTTACTAATGCATTAAGCAATTAGTTCTTACTAAGCCAAAAACGAAAAAAACAATCCATTAAGCAATTATTTCTTACTAAGCAAAAAACAATTCTTACTAATGCACTAAGCAATTAGTTCTTATTAAGCCAAAAACAAAAATCAACCCTTACAATGCATTAAGCAACTTGTTCTTACTAAGCTATAAACAATCCTTACAATGCATTAAGCAACTACTTCTTACAAAGCCAAAAACAATCCTCACAATACATTAAGCAAGTAGTTCTTAATAAGCCAAAAACAAAAAACAATCCTCACAATGCATTAAGCAACTACTTCTTACAAAGCCAAAAACAATCCTCACAATGCATTAAGCAACTTGTTCTTATTAAGCTATAAACAATCATCCTTAAAATGCATTAAGCAAGTAGTTCTTGCTAAGGCAAAAACAAAAAACAATCCTCACAATGCATTAAGCAATTTGTTCTTATTAAGCTATAAACAATCCTTAAAATGCATTGAGCAACTGCTTCTTACAAAGCCAAAAACAATCCTCACAATGCAGTAAGCAACTTGTTCTTACTAAGCTATGAACAATCCTTACAATGCAGTAAGCAACTTGTTCTTACTAAGCAAAAAGCAATCCTTGCCTACTTTACTATAAGCAATTATATATTGATATGTCGTATATATAATTATGAACTCTTATAAGTTTTTTCGGAACGATTTTTTCAAGTATCGTCGTTCCACAATATATCAAAAGATAAGCATATTAAGATAAGCATATTAATTATTATATTGTTCAGGTCTAAGGGATCTCTTAAAAGTGTTAATACGTTCATTAGAAGCATCAAACATTTCATTCTATTTTGAACGGGGAAGAGAAAAATTAGGAAAACAGGTTATATCATTAATCAATTTACTTTTGCGTCTGAAAATTGAATTTAATATATGTAACGTAATCAGTTGATTGAATTGAAGAAACCTTATATCAATTTATTCTCAATAAGTTTAATTTTTGAAGGAAAATTGAGTTGATCCACTAATGCAAATGATTTGCCTTAGTAATAGAAATGCTTTCATATATCAGCACGTGTCTACTTCGCTCTTATTCTCTTTCCCTCGTTTTTCCGCCAATCAATTTCTCTTGATCTCTTATATTATATGATTGTGTTTTTCTGCGTTACATCGCGAACTTTGTCAAAAGGTTTCGTCACTGTCACGTTATTATTTTTTTTTTTTTAAATATTTGTTCTTATTTTATATTCTTTATTAAAATTATTCATAGTTAATGCGTAAGAAAACGTAAAAATATTTCGGAACCCGAAATTTGTTTGAATTTTTTTACTTCTAAATTATACATTTTTGTTCTATCTCTCTAAAGAAGTGCCCAACGGGCTATTAATGGCCTACCATCCTAATCAGTCGACTATAGTTTGGAAGATATGTTGGTTCGAAAAAATGAGCTACAGACCGACAGATAGTCTGAAAGACAGACAGGCAACCTAAAATGTCCCCAAATGTCTGAAACGGAATGATCTCTTAGAATTTCGGAAATCAGACACAAAAAATTATTGACCTGCAGAAAGATCTCAAGGCCTCCGTTATCTTAAGTTAAGCTCGGAAGGAAAATAAAATAAAATAAAAAATAAATAGTTAATGAGGGTGATCCCTATAAATTCTGTTGATATCTGAGGTTGATATCTGGGGTCTTAAGGGATGAAAAGAAAAACTCTATCTCATGTTGTTAAAATGTTTTTTGCAATTCAATTTTTAAATTTTTGGTAGTTTTATTACTACGGAAAGATTAAATTTTAAATAATCCAAATTACAATTATCAATAATTACGGGAGACATACAGAGAAAAATACACCCCCGCACCGGGAATCGGACCACGGGACCTCTGTTTACCGTACAGGTGCTCTTACCATCTGAGCTATACGGGAGAATGATTCTTCTCTGTCGTAACTGATACATATTCCCGAATCCAAGCTTTAAATCTTATCCTACAAATCTAGAGAGCCAAATATTCACGGCAACAGAACTAGACCGAGAATTAACGCTTATAATTGTAAAGTATCCAATTAGTACCTGTACCTAGTACATCTATTAGCAATTCAATTTTTAAATTTTTGGTAGTTTTATTACTACGGAAAGATTAAATTTTAAATAATCCAAATTACAATTATCAATAACTACGGGAGACATACAGAGAAAAATACACCCCCGCACCGGGAATCGAACCACGGGATCTTACTACGTGGTTATATCTTAGTACGGTCAGGTAGGAGTTAGATCTGTCCTTTTCTGACAGTAGGTGTTAAGAAACACTTAAATAATATTAAATATGTGGTAGAGATTTGACTGTTCTGGTTATAACCACGAACTAAGATCAGTATACATATAGGTAAGAAGGTTTTCAATTAGTTTTTGATGTTTTAATTACAATTTAGTTTAAAGTGACTAATGAAACAAGGTGTTTGATTAGTTTGTTATTTGTTGTAGATGTTTGAGAATGACTCAAATAGGGAGTCGAAATATAGCAAAAAACATTTTAACAACATGAGATAGAGTTTTTATTTTCATACCTCAAGACCCGCAACCTCAGATATCAAAAAATAAATAGATAAATAAAAATACTAAATGCCTACTTCTCAACTTTGTTAAATATATAATCAGGTTTTATTTCTGTATAATAAGATTTTTTTTTACTACAGAAAAATGAGGTTTTTATCATGTAAGTAATTGTTGATTCAGGAAATCATCACTATTAAAAATAAATTCCCGAAAATAGTTTTTCCATTAAAAGTTTAAATCCAAAACTTGAATTATGAAATTTGACTCGAACTTCTCTCTTAAAGCATTCCAATGCCTAATTCGATTCAAATCATAACTTTTTCCCATTATAAATTTACTTTTATATAAAATTTAATTTTATATAAAATTTAATTAATTCTTTTTCATATTTCAAGAAGAATATTGCAGATTCTTCAGTAACATTAAGTAAAAATTTCGGTTTTTTTTTTTTTTTTTTTTTTTTTTTTTTTTTTGCTAATGTTACCTCCAGTTTGGCATCTATTTTTTTTATTATTATTTTTTTTCCAACGTAATTGTCACCTGTCAGACGCCAAGGTTTTTTATGATTTATTTTATTTTTCGAAGTTAATGTATTCAGTTCTTCTCTTATAATAACATTTCTAATATAAAATGTACTGCTATATTTTATTTCATTTTTTATATTTGAATATATGACAAACACAACTTAAAGAGATCGGTGAAGTCGTTCCGTGGCGTAAATGCAATTCACTTAAAACCAGGTAAAAGTCCAAATACCGACTTATCGCACTTGTTTTGAAGTTTTGAATTTTTTGGAATGATGGCATTGCAGCCGTATGTTCCGAAAGTTTTTCCATTGGAAAGGTAAGGTTTAACTCACATAAAAAATAAAAGGTATCGAACGATAATACTGAAAAAAAAACTTTGATGCCACGCGTGAGAAAACTTCACTAGATATGACAAAGTTTTGTTTTAGGTTTTTTTACGTTTTACCAAACGTGAAAACCCTTTAGTTTAGCTTCTCAGCTATTGTCAGTTGTAGCTGTCAACTGTCTACACCAGGCCTCTAGGGGAGAGAACATAAAGTAACACATAGAGGAATTCATAAAAAAATAACTTAGCAACAACTACTATCAATCTAGAGATAGATGTAGAAATACAACTCATCACTTCAAAAGTTAGTTCTACGTATTGATAATTCAGTTTTGTCTATGATCTTTTTTTTAACCTATGTGTTTGTTGGTATATTAAATATTGTTGATATTCGTTTTGGGGTGAGATCCTAAAGCCCCCATACACGGTCAAAATGTTTGCGCAAATATTTAAACCGGGTATGGGGCTGCTTGATGTTTGCGCTAACATGATGTTTACCTAAATTTCCCTGACATCAGGATTGCGTAAACATTTTTCGTAAAATGTTTGATCGTGTATGGGGGCCTTAATCTATAATATCCGAGATGCTAACCTGTAATATCTATGAAATTTAAATACCACTGATTTGTTACGATATCTCTAGAACCGCACTAGTCCTATGATCATGCAATTTTGTAGTTCCTCTTTGCTCCTGGATACTCGCTGAGCAATTTTTTAGTTTCGAGCAATTTTGAGCTAAAATTCATTTCTTGATATTTTACCACGGGGAATAATATTGCTGACCTTATTATGCCAAATTTCGTTAAAATCGGTCTAACAGTTTAGACTCCACGCGTCTGCACACTGACAACAGACAGACATTCTTTTAAAAATCACTTTTTTGGACTTAGGGGACCTTAAATTGTGTAAATCCATCAAAATCTCATCACAATACTTTCTCTTTATATGAGAAAATAAAAAGTAAAAATCTTTTAGTAAATCACCATCTTGGACCAAGATGGTAGCCATACATATGCCATTTTTTCTTATTGATAGCTCTATAACCTTAACATTTGGAAATTAGCTTTTTCTAATGACATAAACATCATTAGTTAACGGGTTTTTCCAATCTTCAATTTTGATTCAAGATGGCGGCTTATTATGTATTTCAAACAGTCCCCTCACTAACATTATTATTATTACTACGTTTTTATTGGAACACTGAATTTAAATCATTGCATTTTGTAATAATAATAAGTAATAATAATAATGTTAGTGAGGGGACTGTTTGAAATACATAATAGGCCGCCATCTTGAATCAAAATTGAAGATTGGAAAAACCCGTTAACTAATGATGTTTATGTCATTAGAAATAATAATGATTTCTGTCAAGAACTGGCTTTTTTAAATTCGATCCCAAAGAGTGAATGTTAGGACAAAGCAAAAATATAAGTGACATTTAGATAAGTCTGATCTTCTGAAGCTATGATATTAATTCTTCATAAAGGACATCTCAGAAATGCGATGAGACACCATGAGATATTAGAGGATAATAGCCTCTTTTACTTCAAAGTTATCAGTACAAAATTATACTCAAGTAGCTGGAATTAAATTACTTATTAGAGAATCTAGCATATTATATTTATTACATTGGGGGAACAAGATATTCTTGTTATGCTAAAGAATTTTAATATTTCTTGACGGTAATTTATAAACCTATATTAGAAATATATTAAAATAAAAAAGTCCTCCGTAGATGAGCATTATAATCCAGAAAGTTAATAAGATTGTACATCTTGATAAACTTATGGCAACTGAGAAGTTTAGAGGATCGTTAGTTATAGCAATTTCTCATATTTCTGGTAATGGCTGGAATTAGAGAGAGTGGGGTTGTCACTATGCTAATCACATATTACTCCAGTTTCCATAAGAACATTGTTTTGGTTTCAAACCATAAGTATTTCCATGAGGAGTTTTTACAAGAATTTTGAACACTATGATATACTCCCAGTTAATAGTTATAGTTAAGTCAGGTTATCATATCTCTGTTAAGGCCCGTTTACACGGTGATAGTTCTTCCACGATAGAACTATCACGTCAGTCTATGTCATACAACTATCGCCGAGGTGTGCAGTCTACACGGTGAGAGTAAAAATACGTCAAAACTTGCTGTCTTTCACTCAATGTTACTTCCACATAATACATTTTTTACTAGGATACGGAAATAAAGCATTAAATATATTATAATTTTTAAATATAAACCACACACAGCAAAAGGAATATATTCACATGGTCGAAAAAAACAAAATCTGATGTCAAATGTGAAGCAAGCTTTCATATTTGTTGCCTAAAATCTGTTATCACTTGATAAAAAAAGTATTAAGCCAATCAGCGTCTAGTATCTAGCGTTGTAGTTTTTATATATGCCGCGTGAGTACTCTGACTGCTGTGATAGAACACTCAACTATCTCGTCAGACGAGATAGTGTGATGGCTGATAATTCTATCGCGACAAAATCTATCACGTAGTCTACACGGTGATAGTCGTTGAGATAGTTGCTCTCGTGACCGCAACTATCTCGCTAACTATCACCGCCAACTAAATATTTAAACGGGGCTTTAGTCATACCCTAATACGCATGTCTCAATTCTTACCCGTTTCCATGTTATTTTTATTTTTTTTATTTTTTTTTTCAAAACAGTTTCGATACAAAACCACAAATTTCCCATTGTGACATCGAACTCAAAAGTTTTGAAATCATCGTTTCCATGGGGTTTTGCATACAAAAATAGTTTTCAAACCAATTTTGAAAACTCATGGACACTTAGTATTTGTCTATGTGTAAAATATTTAAATCGTCTGTCCTGTAACTGTCTTATAGTGTTTTAATCGAAATATAAACGTTACTAAATCATTATTCTCAATTCTCAAATTGACAGGAATAATTTATGTTTAATAATTCTCAGTTTAATAGGGCCTTTGAATTAAAAAAGGGAGTATTAATGGCATACTGATTCTAAGCCAGATTATTGCTATTTGGAAATGGGGTTTCAGTGATTCTGAAGAATAATTCTTCCTAGATTAGACCTAGGTCTATTACAAAGCCAGTAAAGTTATTCATAAACACAACTCTATCTGATGTAGCCTACATATGAAATGTTTGCCCATTAGGAATATGCAGCTAGTTAGAATAACAGCTAGCAGGAATATCATTTATGTTTACTTGTTAGTTATAGGTTTTTTATCTGATTTTCCTATTCTAATAATATTGTAACTCTAAAATTTTGTAAATATTTAAAATTGTAAAGGATAAAGTGAAAACAATGAAACTGCCACCTTTATACGATTTTGTACAGCCAAACGATGTATACTATGAGACACAAACTATTTAAAACAAACATTTATGTTTCATATTTTGTATATGGTAATATACTGCTCTTAGGATCTGGAAATGCAATCAATTCGTCTAAAATTACATATTTAGTTTGATAAGATGAAAAATTTATCACTAGAATCTTACATCTGCTAGTACATTTAAGGACTATTAACTCTGAGTGACTCTAATTGCAGCAGAAAACCAAGAAACTGTAGTACATCTCTTTATTATTTGAAATTATGATAAAGGCATATTGTCACCTATTCCCCAGTTATGTGGCGTCGGATCCTCAAAACTCCAAATCTTGAATCGATTACGAAGTGCAACTTTATCTTACATTCTCTTGGTGCACTTGCCTTCGCCATCAAATTTCATAGATAAATTGATATAACTGGTGTTGGGATTGTAGTAAACATAAAATTATCATCTTTTGTTATTTGGTTTCAGGAAGAAGTAGTTAAGTCGTTTGGCTACAACCTGGAGAAACACGAGGTTCAAACTGAAGATGGATATGTCTTAGCTGTGTACAGAATCCCTGGAAAAGGTGAACCGATTTTGATGTTACCAGGATTTCTGACCACTTCCGACATTTTCGTCCTCTTTAATAATAGCTTAGGTTCGTTTAATAAGTTCTTTTTTAATAAGTTTGTTTTTTTATTTAATCTTTCACCGTTACAGTTGAGGTAATGAACGTTGCTTCATTATGTTTAATTTGATCGTTGGCTTCGTCAGTTTTTGGTTGGTTTGAGCCACATCACGAAGGATATAATATCTGAAAACTACTAAAATAGTTTTCAGTCGGTGAGCGTCGAAGTCTTTCCTCAATGCTGTGAATATACTATAGCAGATATGAAAAAAAAAAAAAAAAAAAAAAAAAAAAGTGAGCTATCAAGCCCCTTAAACGGAAAATGATTTTGGTAGTTTTCCTGCAGCTTCTACGTCAGCCATATTTTCAACAATTTGAAATATTTGAGGGTTTTAATCAGTTTTGGATAACGTAGTTGTAATTCATATTCTTACTCTTAATAATAATGTATAAAGTTAGCTTTTAAACTCGTCGGTTTAATGGAATTTTCCCTTATCAGCAAGTATCAAGGGTGAGCTGGTTTTCTTCTAATTTTATTTAATAAATAAACAAAAATGCAGCGGATTTCTGTTTAAAGAAACGATAATACGAAAAAGTTAGATATCGTAATATTGTTTTCCAAAAATTTATAACGTTAAGGACCCCATACACGGTCAAAATGTTTGTGCAAACATCATGTTTGCATAACAACTTGATTTTTAACTAAATTTCCCCGACATCAGGTTTGCGCAAACATTTTGCGCAAAATGTTTGATCGTATATGGGGGCCTTTATGAATGTTTATCCTAAAACATCGAATTCAATTAGATAGATTATGAGAATATATTTTATTCTATATTTTTTTGTGGATGAGAAAATATGAGATTTTCCGTTATTATTCACATTGTAAGGGAACTGGTGAGAAAAAAAAAAAATGTAAGTGAGCTTTTGGTAAATGTGATTCGTTCAATGATATCTTAGAACTTAAAAATACAAAAACTTAAAATGAGAACCTTAAGTGGGTTGAATCCTTTAAGAAATGTAACAAATTGCCTTTTGGGATACCTTGTTTAGCCACCTTTATTCACTGCCAGAGAATACGGTCCGACTATTTTCGTAAAAAAGAAAACGAATTTAACTAGAAAGGTGAAACCTCCTCCTTAACAAGTTGGGTGACTTTGAAACATCTTATTGATTTATGTGACGGAGAAAATTTGTCTTGTCCTAAAAACAATTTAGTTTGACCTGCCTCGGTAAACGTAACTTCGGGTGAAAACTGACCTGTCCTTGGCGTCGAAGACAAGCTCCTTTACCCTGGTAGCACGTGTAACTAAGGATATTGGCTCGAGAGAAGCCTTGGAGGTGAGTGGGCGTCCTATCTCGCGTTAAATGACTCCCTCTACCATCGCTACCACTTTGACACAAGGCATCTTATTAATAGTCAACGCAGCATCTAGAATTCTCATCAAACCATGTCTTCTTCAGTAATACTACGTAATTATCACTCTCTCCTCAGAGTTATAACAACTATTTCCAAAAACCCACCTGAATAGGGAAAAACGTTAATTACATTTATCTTCTTCCTTGTTTTATATTATAACAAGTTTGAGTTGTAGCAACCACAGACGTAACAAATCAATTAATTTATTATCCGTCATATACTGAAGTATGGGTAAAATACTTTTAAGGCCCCCATACACAAACATTTTGCGCAATCCTGACGTCGGGCAAATTTAGGTCATACACGTCAAACATCATGTTTGCGCAAACCTGATGTCGGGCAAATTTAGGTCATCCACGTCAAACATCATGTTTGCGCAAACATCAAACAGCCCCATACACTGTCAAAATGTATGGGGGCCTTTTCATCCAAAAGCCAATCTAGCAGTAAGTTAAGGTTGGTATCGTCTGACGACGTTGGTCGTTTGACGACGTACTATCATCAATCGAGAGATAAGGCATGTTTCACACTTATTAAATCAAATGGATGTATGAATTATAGTCAATCTCCTCCGTCTTAATTTGTGTTAATCAGGAGGTAGCCCTGGTGTGTTTAATAGATCACCAATTAAGTGGACTAGTAAAAACTTTAAGGCTGTTTTCTCCAACTCAGATTTAATTAAGATTATATCTAGGTTTGTTACATTACGATAAGATTATATCTTACGGTAAACCAGTTTAAATTTGAAGTTCAAATCATTGATTTTAGTGGTTTAACTATTTCACCAATATTCTAATGCATCCTAAAAAGAATCTTTTCCCCATGTATGCATTAAATTTCCCTCCTTTTACTTTACCCTCCCTATTTTTCTCCTGAGGGTTCAAATTAAAAAAAAAATCTTGGCAGACATCAACTTCAATTTAAAAAAAAAAAAAAATATCATACCAAATACAATAAATTTTATTTTAGTGTTACAAAGCAGTCGTGATAAATATAGTTAGGGGAACTTGGGTTCAAATACCTATAATATGACGTTGTTTATATCAAAAAAGGAAACTAGCTTACAAATTTCAAGGTTCTAGTGCAATTGGCTCTAGAGGCATTGTCATGTCGGATTCTGAATATAAATTACCACCATCTTAAATCAAGATGACGGATAATAAAAAGTGAATCAATGATGAGAGATATTTGAATTTATATGGGAAATTTTATATTACATGGAAGACTATGATTTCCGAACAGAAGAAATCACTTGCAATGCTGGGGTTAACATTATGTCTGTCTTTGTTAAAATTTAGCTGGAGAACAGAAGATATTATTAAGTCTCTATTTAATAATATCTTTTAATAAAAAGGGATACACTATTTTCGTTTATGGGTTTAAAATAGTCGTTTAAAGGTGCTTCAACGGCTAGAATCCGTTCTCTTATATCACAAACTCAAACTACATGACTAATAAAATAGTATACGAGACTTGGCTTTGGGCAAACAGTAAATCACTTCTAACTATTAAAGGCCCCCATACACGATCAAACATTTTGTGCAAAATGCTTGCGCAAACCTGATGTCGGGCCATACACGTCAAACATCATGCTTGCGCAAACATTTTGAAAATAAACATCATGTTTATTTATCTGACTTTAACAGGTAACTACTTCGGCGCACAGTTCGGCGCACAGTACAACGGCGCACAGTGCGCCGTTGAAATTTTTGGGGGGGG
>KZ651358.1:811493-823958 GCA_001010745.2 Gerris buenoi
GTCAGAGCAATGTACTGGAAATACAGAGGCCCGGGTTCAAACCCCGGCGCTGGAGCTTGTTTTTCTCTGACTGTTTCCCGTAGTTAATAATAATTATAATTTGATTTAAATTAAAATTTAATCATTCTGTAGTATAAATACTACCAAAATCGTAAAAATGAATTTAAAATTTTTATTACATTGATTTAAATCTTAGAATTCAATATGGGGGTTAACTACCTTAGCTGATTATAATCATATGATATTGTCACAACTCTTTCTATTGTCACACTTCACAATTGTATACATTTTTAGCATCTATAATCTAGAATATGTCCTAAAACAGTCTCATGGACGTTAGAATGGTGGACATCGAGTCAGACATATGACGTCCAAAAGCAAAAAAGCTGTGCCTGGTCCTAGGGAACAGTGGATATCCTAGGGACAAAGTCGTGCTTCTTGGGAAGTTATTACATACGAGTACTTAATCATATTTTTGATGAATCGTCCTTTCTTGTATACGCAAAGGAAAAAAACTAGACGTTAGTACAGTTTTTCTTATGGCATTTGATATTGTGATTGCAGCTTACCAGTTGAACCAAATGGGAAGTGATGTGTGGCTTATAAATTACCGAGGAACTACATACAGTAGAAAGCACGCGACCTTGAAAATTACCGATACTGCTTTTTGGCAATACAGGTAATATATTTATTTATTATAAAATTAAGAATACAGTATGATGTTATTTATTATTGTAATTGTAGTGATAAATGTATTTGGATATTTCTTTTATAATTAATAATAACCTTGGGGGGGATGGGCACCCCTGGTATACGCATACGCACGTTGTAACTATTATTACTTGCATACTCGATTAATATTGAAGTTAAAAATATAATTATAGATAAAATTAATAGATTAATAACTGTCCCTTCTCTTTTGTTTAATATTTATTGTTTTGCTTTCGGGCTTACCGAATGTTAACAGATCGAGATTTGTAATTATTCTGTAGAATGAACATTCTTTTATGTCTCCAAATACAAAATTTCCAAGACAGAAATGTGTTTCAGACACGAGAGAAAATATTTGGTACCGGGTTCAAATCTCGCAGGGGTAACTTAAAATTTTTATTTTAATCAAATTATAATTATTATTAACTACGGGAAACAGTCAGAGCTCCAGCGCCGGCGCTGGAGCTTGTTTTTCTCTGACTGTTTCCCGTAGTTAATAATAATTATAATTTGATTTAAATTAAAATTTAATCATTCTGTAGTATAAATACTACCAAAATCGTAAAAATGAATTTAAAATTTTTATTACATTGATTTAAATCTTAGAATTCAATATGGGGGTTAACTACCTTAGCTGATTATAATCATATGATATTGTCACAACTCTTTCTATTGTCACACTTCACAATTGTATACATTTTTAGCATCTATAATCTAGAATATGTCCTAAAACAGTCTCATGGACGTTAGAATGGTGGACATCGAGTCAGACATATGACGTCCAAAAGCAAAAAAGCTGTGCCTGGTCCTAGGGAACAGTGGATATCCTAGGGACAAAGTCGTGCTTCTTGGGAAGTTATTACATACGAGTACTTAATCATATTTTTGATGAATCGTCCTTTCTTGTATACGCAAAGGAAAAAAACTAGACGTTAGTACAGTTTTTCTTATGGCATTTGATATTGTGATTGCAGCTTACCAGTTGAACCAAATGGGAAGTGATGTGTGGCTTATAAATTACCGAGGAACTACATACAGTAGAAAGCACGCGACCTTGAAAATTACCGATACTGCTTTTTGGCAATACAGGTAATATATTTATTTATTATAAAATTAAGAATACAGTATGATGTTATTTATTATTGTAATTGTAGTGATAAATGTATTTGGATATTTCTTTTATAATTAATAATAATTTAATTAGATATGTCGTATGACTATAAGATGTCCGCACTGACGCTATTCATAGGTTAGAAACATTTTCCATTGGTCTGTCACGGTAAATTACACGATACGTAAACAAAATTATTTTCCATATGGTTGAATCTAATAATTAAGGGCTACAGTCTGCCATAGTCTGCCATAGGGTTTAAGTTACTCAATTCAACACCTGGTTAATATTTAGCGATAAAATGGTTATCTGTAAGTCTTTATTTAGAAGACAATATTTTTAGTCTTTGAAATATATCTTCGATTTAATTGTACCTGATTAAATTCCCTTTTAATTCTCTTAAAGTATTCTAGATGTGCCTGGCATCTTGCGAGTAAATATTGAACTACTCTCAATAGGATTTTTCAGTTTATAAAAGGAGTTGTCTTAAATCCAGATGTGTCTGACATCTAGCGAGAAAATTATGAACTACAAATCGATATAATCCTCTACTGCTTAACAATAATAAAGTAATAAAGCCCTTTTTCTACTGTGTTTTTTAAATATTAATTTCACCTCGTCTTAAATAATTGAGGGGACGAGGAACCAAGGGTACAAGTATTACTATTAGCACAATTTTTAAAAATCGCAGTTTAATGTTAAATTTGCCGCTAAACAAAACAGCTGATTGTCGAAGTAGTTGATTTTTATGCCACTAGACAACAGCACGTTATCTAGAGATTCACATGTATCATCTCTTTTCCACCAACATTTTTGTTTATATTAACTATCCATTTCTTCGCAACTCATTTCAACAAATATGTCCCTTGAACCATCTCCTTAATTACATTATAATGAGCTATTTCGATAATTTTTATGTCTCAATCTGTTAGTTAAACTATACGGGTCTGATTTAATACTGACACCTATCGGTAAAATCATGATCTTAACTTCGCAAGTAAACGTTCAAATAATAATGAAGTTCAATTAAATAAAAAATAGTGGCCAATTCTCATATCATAACAAAACGATGTTCTATTATTTATTGTTACAGCTACAAAATTCAATGGCCTATCACAACACCCATAGCTTTAGTCCAGACTTCCAGACACATTCAGCTAGTTATTCAGTATTATTTACAAATATCACACCTTATATATAACTGTTTTTTAGCCTTAATAAAGGCTTCCTTCACCTGATCATTCTTCTTCTCCTTAAATCTTCGATCTGTCAGCTTGCTTAGCAGGTATAGTCTGCTGAAAGTTTTGATAATCTGGGCAAGTGGCCATGTTCCACCTCCATCTGGAAGGTCTTACTACTTATTCAGACTTTTTAAGTCCCCTGGTTTGTACGGTCTACGAGCTCACGTCTTATGGGATGGCTGATGGTACATCCACAGAGTGTCGCCTTCAGTAGAAAAAAACCTGCAGTCCTCCAGGTGTTTATAAACAACACATTTTATTAAATCATTGTCATAGGTTAAAATTCATATGTCTGTGTAAGTCTTGGGGTTTCAATAGAATTACGATAATAGTTCAGTTGTGGGCATCTAACCACATAATCTTTGAGACTCTAACACTGCCTCTGGGAAACTTAGGATAATTGATAAATCAACCACAACCACTCCGTGGCATCTCTAACAAATGAAAGTATTTATTGACTTGTTTATGAATACATACATTAACAGTCTCAGAGTTGAGAACTTGCTAATTTTCCACCATATTTGCAAAAACAACGATTTTAAACTTTTAATGGTTGACTTTTAGATGCCAATTTTGATAATATCTTTCAAGTCTGTTTTTCATAAGTTTGAGCGTTTTCTGATTATTTGATAGAAGTACTAAATCTAAATCATCGGCAAAGCAAAGCATTCTTAAACCTGTTACCAATTTTGCATCCTTTGCTAGAAGGATTATAGATGTATCTACGCAGGAACAAGTCAGAAAGTTTGGGAAAGACCGCTCTTTATTTAATGTTGTGAGAATTATAAGACTAAACCCTCAATGCTTTGAATAAATGAATCAGGTTTAAAGAGAGATTAAGGTGAAGGGGGGATAGCAAGACGAGACTGCGAGAATTTAAGAATTGTGAGTTTACATGTGAGAATTGAGAAGAAAGACGCTAGTGTTAAAAAAGGTAATTCATAATTCATACGTTTTATTTTATTCGAGTAAAAGAACCTTAAATAATCAGGAACTGGATAACTTTAAAAGTTTAAGAGGAGAGGCACTATTATTTGTACTTGTTTTATTTTGTGGATTATTTCAATGTTGCTGTTATTTTAAGAAGAGCGAAGTGAATTTTTGGACGAAGAACATTGTAAGTTAATGCTGTGAATTTGTTTCTAATATTTGAAGACATTTGTGGACTAATTATTATTGCTAGTTTAAATTACGATGTTTTGATGAGCGGTTATTTTAAATTTTGAATGCAGAATGTGCGCGTGATAACTATTCGATTCGGTTGGTAACACTGACTCTGCAACAACCCTGCGAAGACGAAGAAGAAGAAGATCAGTTGTTGTTATCAGTGGAAAAATAAGAAGAACCGGCGATTTGTTGTTATTGTTATTATTTTGTTTTTTGTTTTTCTCCTCAATATGTTATACTACAAGTTTTAAGAACAATTTAAATATCTAGTTGAACTGTTGAACAAAGCAGTTATTAAAGTATTTGTAGATTTCATTGTTTTTACGTTTACGTGATTGCACCTCACAAATTTATTATGAATCGAGATAATGCTTCCAATATGAGTACGCAAATAAAATGTTTTGGTGTATCAAAATTTTACAGTAACTTTGTTTGTACATGATTTTATCAGCTTGGTGTTTAATTTATATATTTTTTTATACTTGATAAAAATAAGTGCATTTAATTAACTTTAAAGAATGTTAAGAAATAAATTACAATTTAAATAATCCAAAAGATTTTGCTGAAGCTCGCAGAATACTTTTTGAAGAATATGACTCTGATTTCACTGATGAAGAAGAAGGAGAAAATGAAGTTATGAAGAATTTTATGAGGATAGTGATTCTGAACAAGAAATTGATGAGCCAAATGATGAATTTTCAAGTAAGTTTTGATGACTATTGTTGTGTTTTTAATAGTGAAGATGAAAAGAACATCTGAAAAGCAGGTCTATAAATGAGGGTCTAGGTATATAAGCAAATGCCATAAATATTGTTTAAAAAAAACTTAAATTAACTAGTCTGGTGAAAATACAAATTAGTCAGTGCAAACATAAAAGTACGTCAACCAACAACCCTATCTGTGTTATATAACTTTATATATCGACTACCATAAACACATACTGGGCCCACAACCTGTTAAAAGATCAAATTAACACAGGTTTTGGAGTTATAGAATGTAAGATGTATTTGAGTATATGTATCTGTTGTCCGATGTATCAGGAAAACCACAAAATATTGCTACTCTCTAAACATCCTATCTCTAGGCATATATATTGCTATTGTATCATGCTATGTATTTGTGACTTTTTTTTGTCTTAGTGGTGTATAGCCTACAGTCTGTGCCAAACGAGAGTTAGTGCGTTGGCAGCGCAGGCATTCGAGCCGAGGCAGATTGGCCAACCTCTGAGGGAAAAAATAAAGCCACTACATTCACTTTCTTATATGGTTATCCAGAGGGCAAATCTTGAGCTCTCATTGGCTCCCCACCCCATTTGCTAGTTTTTCCCGTGCTGTCAACACACTAACTCTCGTTTGGCGTTGACTGTAGTCTCTTTGTAACTGAACCACTGAATTCTGTAACTACTACCATTCTTGTTTTATACCTTGAAAAAGGAATTATATTATCCAAAATTTTGGTAAACCAAAACTCTGTTGTTGTTTTTTTTTTCCACTAAACCTTGCTATCCTCAAATTTTATTTCCTTGTTGTTTGAAGTTCATCGATTTGGTTTATTATTGTAGCTTATTCAGTAGGGGGTTCTAAAATAATGGAATCTAGGTACCTAATTAACAAAGTACAGTTGAACCACTCATATTCAACCTCGGTGTATTCAATCATTACAACCCTTGGTTTTAAAAATAAATAGTTTAATCTGACGTGACTGAACTTCATCCTTATCAGAATATTGAGTATTAAAACAATAAAAGCAGCTGGTTGGTTCTTTGTTATCGTACTGATACGTATCGCTAGACTTTGTTTCTTATTATCATGCATGTCATTCTACAGGCACAAAAGTATGGAAACCCCTGAATAACTCGTCAGAAATGTTTTTTTTTTTTTTTTTTTTTTGTTTAAAGTTAAATACAAAAGTTTCATGAGTTTTCCTTAGCTATTCAATGGTGACCTTGGATTTGACCTTAAGCCTTAACAGCTTTTGCAGCCTTAGCCTTTGACATTAGTCCTTCTAGGTATGCTATCTCTGTTTAATTAACCTTCAGATCGCGTCAAAGTCGGGTCTTTGCTGGGCTTGAATTTGTTAGTAATTTACCATTTCATTTAGCCTATTGTGTGAGCCTAACCTTATCAAGCTTGTTGCCTTTAATTGTTCCTAAAATTTGATTATTACAATATTATATTGCCATATTTATAAAAATGTGAACTTTTTTTTTTTTTTATATATATATTCATTAGATTATCATATTATAATTTAAGATTTAAATGCAGCAGGTGCTAGTGAGGAAAAATGTAAAATATATACTTTGACCTGCTCTTTACTGGTCAAAGGGTCAGTTTGAAAATCATTTTCTCTCTAACGAGCACATTTTAACCATTTATTAGACAAAGAAATGTTTTAAGTTCATGATTTTATCAGAATTTAAATTTTAAACATGTATAAGTTGGTCTAATTTTAATTTACGTCCGAGAGGCGTAGTGTTAGAAATAATGGACTATTAAGGCCCCCATACACGATCAAACATTTTGTGCAAAATGTTTGCGCAAACCTGATGTCAGGGAAATTTAGTTAAAAATCATGTTTGCGCAAACATCAAGCAGCCCCATACATGGTCAAAATGTTTGCGCAAAATGTTTGACCGTGTATGGGGACCTTTAGACAGTGTTAGTAAGGCAGGGTTAAAATCCAAATATAGTAGCAATTATGGAAAGCATAGTTGATAAGTTTTCTTTTCAGGAATCATCTTACAGAACTGCTCTGCTTTCTTAAAAAAGGAAGTATTTGTTCTATCAATTTTTTTAATTTTCCTGGTATAAAACAGGTTTTACAAATTAATTATGTTTCAGTATGGATGAAATTGCTCTGTACGATGTACCGGCTACCATCAATTATATCTTAAACCACACAAAGCAGGAGAAGTTAAAAGTGATCGGGTTTTCAATGGGAACAAGCATATTTTTCATTATGACTTCCGAAAAACCCGAGATGAACTCGAAAATTTATTCTTTGACTGCGTTAGCACCTATTTACTCGACTAATAAGCATAGTTTCCTACTGAACAAAGAAGGGTTTCTGTATTCGTACAGCATCAACATTTTGGTAAGACAATTAACAATTTATTATTTCTGAAATATCTTGGTTATGGATTTAAGGGAATTAAGCCGAGAATTAAGGAGAGAGCCAGCGTGGCCCATGTGGGTTAAATTACTTACCACGTCTGCTCGGCCATCACTAAATCAGGAGCGGTACGAGATGGGGTTCGATTCCTCGCCGTGACACTCTGATTTATATGGCTCACTATTGATCACGTCATACTCGCTTTGGCGGTACAATGTACTCAGGTATGATGTGTGAAGTGGCTGGAACTCCCTACTACAGGTATAGTAAAAAGGGCCTAAGTGATGGCCTAATTGCTAGGTTTGAACAAGTGGTTCATCCATCCCGTCTAGTACTAGTACAAGGACCTTACTACTACTAAGGGACTTAAGATATACTAAGGTATAAGTCTGCAATCACTTTTGACCTTTCAAAATCTCTGCACTTTAATACAGAGGTGTTTTCATTATGTCTAAAATCCTGGGACGGAAAAAATAAATAAATAATAATATCAACAATCCTAATGACTAATGACGTACTAGGGTAAAAGAATTAGAAAAGCAGACTTAAGTTCAACAATTACTTATACAATTGAAGAACTTAAGTCTTATTCATACTGCAAGAAACCCAAAGAGCAAAATTGATCAGTATACACATTTTTAGATTTAAAAGAATCAGCTAATTTATTATAATTATACAGACCAGTTTCTACCACTTTAATTTAGTAGTTATTACTTAATTTTTAACGAATGGTTTAAAAACCAGACTGTATTTAATCTTCGATATTTTACGATTAACTGGTCAATTGTGGTCTTTAAGTTTACAGCTGTGGATTTCATAAAGTTCAGTAAATAGACACAGGAGTGGATTTTTTCATTTATTTTATATAAAAACATCGAAATATAGGTTTTTTTTTGACACAAAATACTTATTATATTAAATTTCCAGTCAGTGTTACTATAACTCTATTCATATATTGAAAAATATAAAAATAAATATATGTATATGAACTTTAAATTAAAAAATAATGTCAGAGATAAATACAAATTAATGAAAATAATTTTAATAATAATCAGTAATGATCCTTAAACACTCAAGTGGTCTAGGTCGGGATATGAGAGAAGATAAACAAGTGTTAATATTGAAGATGATAAAGTGTTCTTCTAGAAGAGGAAGAATTAAATCTTTTAAGGTATGTTTTCCTAGGCGCAACTCTAGCGGTAGTCACCTAGCGACTATCTCGGAGCTGAGATTGCATGTTAAGAGTCGCTCAGCTAGGAAAACAGTAATATGCAAACTCGGAAAAGGAGTCCTGAGCGATAGTTGCCCAGCGACTATCACTTGAGGGTCTATCGCTGGAGTTATGAATGATGAAATTTAGAACAGAGTTATTTTTTTTTTTTTTTTTTTTTTTTTTTTTTTTTTTTTTTTTTTTTTTTTTTCTTTGGGTTTTTAGTCCCGTTCGACTGCACAATGGGTCATTACAGGACGGGGGGTTATCCGACCACAACAGAGTTATTATACATATTTATATTTTAAGTAGATAGTTGATGTCCCTATTTATTAGGGACATAGTAGGTCAATTAGGGTAAAAATTGTACGAGTTTACAACTTCATAGTAGTTAGAATTGGCTTAGAACACCACTCAACCTTGTAACCTATTGATTGTTAAATCTGTGACCACTTAAGTGTTTTAGGGTTGATGCAACTTAAAAAAAATAAAAAAATAAAATGTATATAATCCATCGCAACAAATAGTGTTCTTCACCATTGTTTAACATCATCGGAAATGATGGAAAAAACCAATAATAATAATAAAAAATAAATAAAATAAAATTATAATAAAATAAATTAAAAAAAAATGTATATGATTATTATACCATTCTGTGGTCTATTGTTGTATACACAACCACTTTTCGTATCCATTAAAAGCTGGGACAACTGTGCTGCTCTAAATGTGGACTTTATTGCTATGATCTTAATTAAATGTCATGGGACTGTTGGTTTATAGATATTTTATTAGTACTTGGACCAAAGAACGGCACAGTTGTATGCTCTTGATTTACCATTTTGTAGTCATGGACTTTAGTAACACAACACACGATTCCTCAAATTTTTAAAGAATTAATTAAAACACACAAATATTACAATAATAAAACACAGATTTAATAATTAACTTATGCTTGTAAAATATTTATTATATTTTATGAATATACTTCTGCTCTCATAACTAAAAATAAAAGATAAATAAACTATTTAGTTCTAATACTGATCATTTGTTTACTATATGAACTTCTGTAAAATAATTACTCTATAATCAAGAAAGTTTATCCTCGGCTTAGCCTCAGGAACCATAACGTTCACTCCCGAGGTGGAGCTGAAGGAGTTAATTATCATGAGGGTACAAGTGATATTTTACTTCCGAGGTATGTAAAAGATTTTACCTCCAGAAAGGAGAAAAAAATATTTAGATATATTATTAACAATTCTAAACTTAACTTAACTTATATTTAAATAAAAACGAGCAAACTTAAAAAAGAACTAATAAATTTAACTAAAAACAACTCAATTAATAGAACATTTACTCAAAACACGGAGGGTTTTAAAACGAAACAAAGAAGTATTTAAAAACAGCTGATTGCGAGTCATGTTTGTAATAAACAGTGTTGCCAACTTAAATCTTTGTAAAATCCAGCCTCGCGAGTGAACGTTATGGTTAGATAGTGAACGTTATCGTTAGATAGTGAATGTTACGCTAGATTCTACCTCATAGGTCAACTAAGAGGACCAATGATATCATTTTACCTACCTCAATATGATATGAGTGATGAAGTCCATAATAATGAATAATATAATCTATTAAAAAAAAAACAAAAAAAAACCTTAAGCTATAGTTTATTTATCTTTTAAAGTTATGGACTTCTACGTAAAGAATCCTAAATCTATCAAAACACTACTACATATATAAAATAATGTGCATCATAAAAATATCACAACATCAAAACTAAGTTATACATATAATATTTCAATAACATCAGTATTTTTATTTATTAGTTATTTTACTTTTTTATTACAAATATGTATATAGTGAAATAAAATATTAGTTGACGAAAATATTACTTTTGTTTGTCTATAGCGATTTTAACTGAATAAAAAATTAAATATTATTTTTAATTAATAACACCAAAATTAAACTCTAGGATATAGAATAGTATAGTTATTTATTTTTGAAGAAATGAAAGGGCAAACATAGATAAAAAGTATGGGAGTTTAACAAAAAACTAAATTCAATTATCAATGGGGGAAGTAAATTTTGGACTGCGTTACTCCTTTTTCTTTGTAAGCCTTTCTTGTCTTGTTTACTGTTTAAAGAATGTCCATTTGTACTTCTCCTTCTTTTATGAGACGTTTGCCTTAACTACTGAGCTCTATTTCAGATTACTAAGTAGGAGGAGTAGGCACCAACCTAAGGGCCGTGCCTCCTAGGCATAGAGCCCTTAGGGCAGGGTTTCCCAAACCGTGTGCAACGGTATCCAGAATAAAAAATAAATAAAATCCAAACTAGTCAGAACAAAATAATGCCTGCCTTTATAAGTACGGAATAGTTTTATTTTTCCCTAAAGAATTATATTATTTATTATGAGTATGTTTTTATTAGGTAAAGTGACACTTCACGCCGTATTGTGGGCCCTATCCCTAACCCTTGCCTGGCACCTATTTCTAATAATGCAAGTTCAAAAATATAAATAACTAAATAGAAAAGTAACAAAAATTGTACATTTAAACTAAAAATGTTAATTATTTATGTTTGGCCTGATGAAGGTACAAAATAAGTATTGAAATAAACAGCGTGCAAGTTAAGTAATAAGTGCCTAGTGTATGTGTTTCCATAAAAATCATGGTATCTGTTTATGGTGGTAAAAGCCAAATTGCGTTGAGATTTCCAGACATGTTATTTTCAAAATTTTCCGGGGGAGGGGGCCTGGACCCCCTCAGTAAATTTGGGACCCAGGATAGCTCTCGGCTGGCCTGCATAAAGTTTAGATGTACCACAGCTAGTTTTTCTAGAAATTTGGAACTTATTTTGGTATCTTCTCTCCTTAAAAAATAAGGGGGAGGGATTTGAGACAAGTAAGATTATTTTTCTTTGTCCCAAATTGGTGTGGTAGAGCAAAGAGGTAGAGAAATAGAAAAAGACTGTTGTCCGTTGGCCCTTTTTCTATTAGAAGATAATTTACAAGAGGACCCTAAGATTTCTACTGCCTAGGGGCCCCACAGAATTTACTCCTGCACTGGATGAGCTCAACATAGGAACTCCCACAGTGTAGCTCAGTGTTGAGCATTCATCTACAGTGGCAAAAGAATTGAGGCTCATTTTCTGGTTCAACGCATTTTTTACTCTATTTCACCCTTTCCTTCTTCAAAATAAATGTATCATTAATTACTTAAACGCATGTTTTGTGAGTGAACTTGACATGCTTATAGTTATAACTTCATTCTTTATTATTATTTTTGATCACATACTTAAAAAAAAAAAAAAATAAATAAATAGAATTTACAACAACTGCAAAATGTTGAGTTCTTCATTTATACTTACTTTTTTACTAAAAAATAAATAAATAAAATAAAAAACCAAATAAAATTTTAAAAACTAGTTAAAGTACATCAATGTCATCAAAAATAAATTAATTACTACAGGATTGATAACTAAAGAGAAACAAATACATTTATTTTATATTAAACTTATACATATTTATAAAATAGTTTACGTACTCAAAAAGTGTGCTAACAAAATTCCTGTAATTTGGTAACTTTGAATGTTTTTAATCATAAAATAAACATAATATCACACAACCTTATTTTTTTAATAAGGTAAAACACACAAGGATGAAATTTAAAACTATAAGATATCTAAATTCAGTCATAAAATGTATTAAATAAAATTTTGTCAAAATAAATTATTTAAAATAAAAACTTTAAATTAGTGTTTATTTTTCAATTATAGTTTTCCTGTAATTTTTTTTTATAGTTAACATAGTATCACAACAAATAATATATATTTTATTAATAATTTAATTACCACAGGAACAATAACATATAACATTTAATTATAAAGTTTTGTTATTAAGTTTACTTTATTTCATT
>KZ651359.1:0-18068 GCA_001010745.2 Gerris buenoi
TATTTATACCGTTGAAATTAATCTGGGACAAACTGGAGGCTACTTTTGACAAACCATCTAAATTATTATAAAATTCAGATGAGTATTTTTGAAGATATAGGTGTAAATAAATGTATGTTTGTGTACACGTGGAAGAGAAACAAATGGGCTCATAAGGTTAAAACTTATATGGGACTAACAATAGGCTAATTATGACCTATACCATCAAAAGTTCATTAAAATCGGACGAGTAGATTTTAAGATATGTTGGTTCACAAACATTTAGTGACAGACAGACACGTAACCAAATATGTTCCCTGATATCTGAAACGGATTCCTGTTTTGGAATTTTTGAAATCGTAGATATAATAAAAAATCGCTCTTCAGAACGATCACATAGCTTCTCCTACCTTCGGTAAGTTAGGAAGCATTATAATTTAATATAACATAGTCTTGTTTCATTTAATGTTTATCGAAGTTCAGTTAAAAACTAAAATTGAATACGAAATCAGGAGCAGAGAGAGAAGGAAGTAAACTTAGAATGGATTTGTCTAAAGCATCCTATTGGTCTCAGTTGTTTGGAGTTGTCAGCTGAATTCAGCTTGAGGGTAAAACCGGACATGTTTTCGAGTACCTTGATGCTGAAAAGTTTTTTCCTCTTTCCCCCTATTCTTTGGATCGTGTCCAATTTAATCTGGGATTTTCTTTAGACTTTAGACTGAAGGAACAATGTGTGCAGCATTAGCAGATTCTAAAAGTTAAACAACCAGTGTAATTTTTCATACACTCTTTTCCTTTTTTAATCAGAAAATTTTAAGAGGCAAGAGAGGGATAAATAGAATGATAAATATATAAATAGAATGATAAATATATAAATAGAATGATTGTGAGAGTGTTCACCTTAATTTAAATATATAAAATTTAATTTATATAATACATATTTAATTAAATTAAACTTAAAATATTAAATTATTTACGAGTATATTCACCCTCCGTTGGGATATGTCCTCGAGAATCATAATACAGCTATAAATATAGCATTATGTTTTGTTTTGAATTCGCCGTAAATTGTATGTACTGCACATATTAGATAAAGGGTTTAATCTTGTACATGAAGACTACCTACGTAATGTTCATGATGTGACTAATAAAATTAACTTTATACAATACCAGTCGAGTTTCCATTCTTCTAGTCTCACGAGCTTGATTAAAAAGCGGCGGATTGCCTTGGCTACTGTATAGTGTATATTGAAAATTAATATTCGAGTCATAGTACCTCTCTCCTTTCCACACTAATATACACAGCTTCCTTTATTTATTATATTGAAAATTCTTCCGATGGTGTTTAAATTTTAATTCTAGCTTTAAACCTATATAGACGGATATCGTCAAGGGGCCCTGTGTTTTAGATTATGGCTCAGGTCCATATTGTCTCTTAGGCCCTGAAGCCCTAGAAATTTACTCTACCTCCGGCCAAAATTCAATTTAACCTGTGTCACGTCGATTTAATTTAATTTTATGTCAGGGTTGTTTTAGGTAAAACTAAAGGGGATGGATAAAGTTATTTCTACTTGAAATCTCTAAGCGAATTTGCATAAAATTATTGAAAATAGAATTTTCAATTTTAGAGCAGACGCAATTGACACATGTAATATTTATTTAGGGTTTTATATGTAATAATAGAGCGGGCGATTTTGATTCTTGTTACTTTCTATCAGTATACATTCGGAACGAAACATGACTGAAATTAAATTGGCTCAGAAGTTCAGTTCCATTTCGAGTTTCTTTGTTTTCCGTCACCGTTTTACTTATTCGAATCTTCTTGTGTATTTATCCAATTAGTAATGCCCGTGTCAGCTTTAGTTTTAACCCTCGACTTGATTTAGCTGTACAGTGTCCGTGTGTGTAGTTTGTAAAGCAGTGGCCATGTCTTACGTGTAAGATGTAGTTGTAAGCTTCAAGTTAATATATAAGTCGGCTGGGGATGCAGGCGAGTCAGGCACATGCCAAGCCAAGCCCTTTTCTTCACAAGTTTAATTATAAGTTTGTAGAAGCTAAGCCTTCTCTGAAGAGAACCAAGGGGACTTAGTGTTCAAGGTCACTGTACAACACTCCTGTGCCTTCCTTATACTCGTACATATAGTACACTGCAGACTCTCTTACACTGTCACACAACGTCATAGCTTATTACCTTTAACGCCTCTTTATTTTTAGAATTGTTGTTCAATGATAATTGAATTGCTCTTCGACAGTGTTAAATCTGTAACAAAAGAAATTAATTAATATATTATAAATTAATTAATATTAGTGTTAATGAATAAATCTACATTAAATGTGCAATTAGTATTTCCAAAACATATTTTCTGATGTTAAACATGTTAATTTATTTATATTCTGCGCTCAAGTTGGTTGTTATAATATGCTACTTAATAGCTGAGCCAAATGATTTAGAGTTGTCGTGCGTATTATTGCTTTAGAAGCTCTTCTACGCAGATGCTTGCTTTCCGGCCTCTTGAGTTAATTGTTTTGAAACATTTGTTTTTTTCCCCTCAACCGATAGTAGAAAATGAAGCTCTAAACTTATATAATTGTCGAGGCAATTATTAGTTGAGTTAGTTGATTTTAGAGGAGGTGGGTAGGAAGGGTATTAGATAGGGAAGAGACCTCATCACCCAGTAAATATTTGGCCAGGATCCCGATTTTCCAGTTTAGAAGGGAAGAGGATGCTTTCTAATTTATAGTAAGAGAGGGGAGGTGGCTTCCCGAATCTGTGCTACTCCGTAAAGTGGCTCTAAAATTTGTTACCGTCCCGTCTCTCTCTCCATGGTCGAAAACGATTTTAAATTGGTAATTGGTTGTCATCAGTTTGTCCTGTTTGGCTGGAGGCGAGGTTTGTTCGAATCCCATTAAACCGGGTGGCAACTAACTAAAGAGCGAGACGGCGACTTGCTTTCCCACCCGGACATTTTCATATTCGGAAACTTCGCTATCATTTCGATGATGCTAATAGCCGGAGCAAAGTCCTCCGGAATATTCCCAAGGGGGTGAAATTCAAACTTGTCGGGAAATAGTGTATATTTGCCAAAACTAAACTTGTACTGAAATTCCCTCCCCTCTACCGCATTCCCACTCCGCTCCGATTAAATCTTTACCCTTGTCCCTCCGATACTCTCTCCATTGACTTCCTCGTAAAAATTTACGATTATCGCTCTTTCAACGAGGTGGTGCACAAGCTTGGTGTAACTTATAATCGTCTCACTTGTCTACATTTTCTAAGTGGTTCCATGTATTAATAAATTCATTTGAGAAATTTACGTTTTTGTATACTCTATTCTCTGTACTGTTTATTATAATAAATTTGATTGGAAATTTAATCATATTTATACAAATCTCATGTTTACTTAAAATAGAGCTACAATACAAAAACCTTATCAATAAAAAAACTTATCTTACCCCGCGTCGCATCCGTCCTTGCAGGATCCTGTCTCTGAAACACCCTTACAATAATTAATAAAAACAATATATCTTAAGCAAGGACACTTATGCTTGTAATATGTAGTCATTATTTATAAAGAATTAGTCTATTGACTATAATGCTAAGACTACGATGAATATTATTAATTTTCCTTGTTTCCTTAGAACAGATGTTTTGTAGTCTAAGACCAGGAGACGTAACTTGCAACTCTGATGAAACTTTGATGAGGATGATTGTAGACATCTGGATGATGTTACATGTAATTCAAAACAAAGTGTGAATGTCTAGTCACATGTATGGGCGAGGTATTGAAAGGGTAGGTTGTCGGAAGGGGGTATTGGGGAATAGAGCAGGAGAAATTCAAACTAAGTGCGGTAGCAGAGCGTTACCTCTTAGAACTCCCTGGGCCCTGTTATCTCTCCTATGGGCTTTCTATTATTCACACGGTTCGGATTGCATTTCAGCTAGTGAAACACAGATTTCCAGCGCAACTTTCAACCCAGATTTTCACCATCGAATAAATACTTGATTCGATAGAGGTTGTTCGAGAGAGCTTACTCTTAAACCCTGCAAGACTGAGTCTTGTATCCCAGACCTCAAAATTCGATAATTTGAGTATGAGAGGCTTATCTAAGGTGGTACGAGTTTCTTAGATTTTACAACCTTCTTTTTTATTCATTTGGTATCTCATGACTTCTTTTTTCAAATTCCTATAGCAATAACTAAAACCGATCCGAATACTTTAAGGTAATATGCTTAGTCGATAACTTCAAATAACTACCTCAAGAGTAATCTTAGTCCGACAGAAATAAAATCTAATTTTCACTTTATTCAAACTAATATTGCGAGAAAACTAATTTTGCAGACTTAAGTTTGAATTAACTGTTTACTTGATACAGTGATTTATATATATGTTCTTAAGCTAAATGAGACCGGCATCACGAAGCACAGACAATCCCCAAGTTTCAATACCCCTTGATATAATTTGCTAAAATTTGAAAATCAAGATGCAAAACTATAATGAAACTTCCACTTCTAATTATTATTATCATTACAAGGACACTGTCTTTATTGTTAATTACTAAGGTCAACATTGATGCATGCTTTTATAAACTATAAATGATAAATGTAATTATCTTATACAAGATTATAAATCTGCCAAGGATAAGAGAACTCAAGAGCAATTAAACTAAACATAAATTAAGAAGTTGATATAGAACCAGGGCTGCCACGAGTGATTTTGCAGTTAGTTCCCCAAACAAAATTTTATGTTATGAGAGATGCAAAATGGAGTTATTGAATATACATACTACATACCAGTAAAATTAAGAAATATTAGTATACTGAAACGCTCTCTTCTATATGTATATTATAAAATAGTACTTGTAGTTGAGTAATTATAGACGGTTTAGCTATTTTATTCTAATTTATTATGATTACAATTTCGATCATATATACAGTTTCTATTTTTCTCCTAAAAACTCCTACAGGGCTTACAGCGAACGGTCGAGACAAGCTTTAACTAGGATATTTATATCAAATGAAATATTGTCTAGGTTAGAAAACATGGTTAGATAATAATAAACCATTATTGGTATCCACTCATTCTTCTTTGACAAATATATTAATTCCTAAAACTCCATATTAAACATTAATTTTCATTTCACGTATTTATGTAACTGAAATTTTCGCTTTCAAGCTTACCAAAGGCAGTGGGAGCTTTCTGAACATTCTGACATGTATTTTTTATTTATTTTTCCCAAATTTAAAATTTAAATTACTCTAAAATTTGTATAGTAACAGAAATCGACCAAATTATTGAAAGCCACCATATCTTAAAAACTACGTCCGATTTTAACGATAATAACAAATTTAGAGGCGAGTAAGCTATATGCTACATTCATTAGATTACACAGAGAGTAAAGCAGGTTTATCTTGAATCTAGACGTTATACCTTTAACTATTTAATAATTAAATATCTAAACAGGATTTAAAGCTAAAATAAAGACGAAAATTATTTGAAGAAACTCCATCTTATACTGAACAAAGCTCCGCAAGCAGATTTTATGGCGAGTAAAAAAAATGAGAAATTTAAAATCAAATGTTTTTTTGAACGCTTCTCGAGTTTTTTGGATTTTAATTTATTATTACTGTGTAAACATAAAAAAGCATTGTCTGACCAATTTATTTATTTTGCCTCGTTTTTCCCACATAGGGTTGACGAACACTAGTCCCGCCCAACTCGACCAGCTCGAACAATCTTATCTATCCAACAATCTTATAGCCGATTAAGTGTATGAATCCTTATTCAATTCACTTAGTATATCAGCCAAATCCGAGCCCAGCCGATAATCGGACCGATTAGATTTGAGCATCCTAATTTGATTTTATGCATCCTAATTCAATTTAATTCCATCGAAAAAAAATCCGGGACCATCCTGCAATCGGGCCGGTTTAATTAATTAGCAGAGTGTTTGTATATCGACAGGCAATGTAAATTAGGTAGGATAGTAATTTCTGGTTGTTAGGGCCACTATTTAGCTAGTAGTGTATTATGACAATATCGTTAATTAGGATATAATATACATGTTGGAAGTTAATTATTTTTGAAATTTCAGTTGCAATTATTCATTGTTTGCAGTAGGAAACAGTAGGAAAACGTTCGAAGGAAATTAATTTTATTACAAATATAAGAATTTTATAATATACGAGATTTTATATTTATAAAAAAAAGTAAAATTTATTAAATTAATTTAGATAGCTATTTAGATAAGGTATTATATCTTTTTTTACAATTTGTGTTACTGAGAGACACCTAGGGATGTGCCACGCAAGCGTGACACATAGGAACTGTTCCAACACCAGACAAACGTCACAAAGATGTTGGCTCGGCAAAACGCCATGTCCTCATCGTTTCGTCGCTACCGACTCATCAGGGGCCCCGACGATGCCCACCCAACTCTGGACCTATAGGTGGGCATCGTCGGGCCCCTGATGAGTCGGTAGCGACGAAACGATGCAGGACATGGCGTTTTGCCGAGCCAACATCTTTGTGACGTTTGTCTGGTGTTGGAACAGTTCCTATGTGTCACGCTTGCGTGGCACATCCCTAGGTGTCTCTCAGTAACACAAATTGTAAACCATTTTCAGTGAGCAAAATTCACGGTATTACATTGCAGAGGTATTATATCTATTTGAAGACCAACGAATCCAAACAAACATTTAATATTAATAGAATAAATCTGGTTGTCTTAGCTTAGCAATAACAAATAATTTCGAGGTGAGTTTCTGGACATTATTCGATTATATCTAGCTCTCAATTTCTATTATTATTACATAAATACATATTATGGTTGTATACAATACTATGTTCATTTTTAACTTATTTAATATTTTTAATCGTTCTTACCACATTACTGAAAATTATTCAATCTGTATATCAATATAAATTATATATAAATTATAACTTAGATAAATTGGAAAAACCTGTTATAAATAATAAGACATGGAAAATTGTTAAAAGTAAAAGCAAATAGCAAACCTTTAAAGGACTCTGGGCGTAAGGCCAACCAGGAGGAAGAAGGGAGTAAAGTCTTGGAATTATGGTAGAGGGAGGGGGGATGAACCGGGAAAATAGCGGCATGAATTATTGGCTGCAATTAATAATATTAGTATAGCTATACTCGCTTTTTTCTTTTGTTACTTTTTGTCTGGCCAATTTTCATTGTGTGCTAGTAAAATAAGGGATGGGTGAAAACTTTGTAAAATGGACCTCTATTTTTTTTTCTTTCAGAGTCCGTTGCTTATAATAGAGAATCCTCCTTATAATTTTCTCTCTTTTTTTTGTTGATTTATTTGATTATAAAGATAGATAAACAACATTTTGCTGCTATTAGAATTAAATAATTACACTACTTATACAAATAATATATATACATGTAGTTGGACTAAATGATTTATTTTGCACATTACGCTTATTCTCTTGTGGACAATTTATACAAGTATATTTTTTTACAAGTTTCAATAATATACAACTTTATAAAACTAAAATATTTTATATTTTAGAGAATAATATGGAAATAGTGTTGAGTTATAGTATAGGTAAACAATATTTATTGGAACGAACGAATCGAGATCATAAATGTTTAATCAACGTTGTTACAAAATATGGTTTCTTTAAATCTTATGATTATGTTCGAAAATTCAACTTTTTGAAGAAATTATTAAAATTTGATTTGATTAATTAGCTTCAAGGCTGGTTTGCACGATCCATGTATACTCGGTCTAAGTCACTTTGATCAAATCCACTGTGTCCAAGTGTTTGTGGAATTTTGAAGTAAGTTTTACACGATCAATGTATACTTGGTCCAAGTGTTTGTGGAACTTTGAAGTAAGTTTTACACGATCAATGTATACTTGGTCCAAGTGTTTGTGGAACTTTGAAGTAAGTTTTACACGATCAATGTATACTTGGTCCAAGTGTTTGTGGAATTTTGAAGTAAGTTTTACACGATCAAAGTATACTTGGTCAAAGTAGTGGAACTTTGGTATACTATAAAGTAGAAGTTAAGATAGATTGTGTAAAATGTTTTTCTCTCTTGAACTTAGAGGATTAAATTTTACTTATTACGTTTTAAAACAGTGGTGATATATCACCTTCTGGTTAACAAAACCCAGCCCAATCGCACGTCTGTCATATTTTGACAGCTCGTTCTCATAATTTGTTAGGTGGGCTTCATTTTAGTTCTTATCTACTTAGATGGAACCCATCCAACTCAACTTAAATGCCCACGTTGACTTTGACACACTGTTTACACGATCAAAATAACGTCAAAGTAAAGTCAAATTGACTTGGTGCAAGAATACTTGAATCGTGTAAACCCGGCTTGATTGTGACTTGAGAGTTTATTAAAAAGTAACTATAATATTGCTGTGTTAATCTCTCTAGTCGTAATTTTTATGTGATTCCTCAAAATCTCAGACAAAACAACCCATCATTTGATTAATTATCACTGATTTTGGTGATAATAAATGAAAATAAACAGGTTAAGTGTATGCTAGCCAGCACACAGCGAGGGTCCGTAGTCAAGTGTATGCTAGCCAGCACACAGCGAGGGTCCGTAGTCAAGTGTATGCTAGCCAGCACACAGCGAGGGTCCGTAGGCCACACTTTATCGTTTAAGAAGTACCATATTGTTGGTGTTTTTTGAAATGCTAAAAAGCTTAATTTGAACTATCCTATAGGTCTGTTATTCTCAAAACACATAAAAAAACTTCTGATAAAGGATTTTTTGTCACTGAACCGGACTACATACTTATAAATATATGTACATCGAAAAGACCATAGTTATAAAATCTCGTATTTTGTCAATAAAAAATAAAATAATATTTCTTTCGAAATTTCCAAAAAGTGGTATCTTTACTTTTGGCTGAAAAATGTTCTGGAATTTTTCAGATTTTTTGCACATCACATAAGCGAGATAGAAGGGGGGGGGGCACTTTTCCCACCTACTTCAAACTCGTCTATGCTAGCCCTATCAAAGTTATAACTAAAGATTAATATATTTTTGTTATCAGCTCGACGAACTCTTTCATATGATAGCCCACTAGGTGTCGGAAAAAAAATTTAACCCTTACCTTAAGTTTTTTTACCCTAATTTTTTTACCCTAATTTTTTTTTTTTTTTTTAAGTTGCTATATTTTTAACATGTGTGGGTAGGTACAAGAAATATTATATACATGCCAAATTTCAAAAGTCATCGGACGAAAGGTGTAGCCATGAGAGCAGGCGACGGACGGACGGACAGACAAACACGCAGGAAAATATAAGGGTCCTTGGTTTGCCTATGGACCCTAAAAACTAAAATATTTAATTTCTACAACTTGTACTGACTGATACTACTTAACCTTTAGTAAATTAAGTGGACTAAATATCCTAGCTATTAACTGACTAATAACTAAAATATTTCTATGTTTAAGGTGAATCCTATTGCATTTTATGATGACCAGAAATATTTGATCACGAGCTCGAGATGCTCTAGTAGCAGTTAAATTTAAATATTTAATCATGCATCATGCCAAAAACTTGATAAATATATTTTCTTCACATTATTTTCACACACATTTTTAAAATTATTATTTCATTTTTACGATTTTGGTAGTATTTATACTACAGAAAGATTAAATTTTAATTTAAATCAAATTATAATTATTATTAACTACGGGAAACAGACAGAGAAAAACAAGCTCCTGCGCCGGGGTAGCTTGTTTTTCTCTGTCTGTTTCCCGTAGTTAATAATAATTATAATTTGATTTAAATTATTATTTCTTATATCCAACAAATGAAAAGTACACACCTGAAAATGACAATAGTATTTTTAGTAGACCATAAGTATTTAAACGTTTTTTATTAAGTCGACTCTTCTTTCCCTATATAATATTCAATTGTCGGTGAAATCATTGTGCATTCACTTTAATATTAAAATAAATTTTTGTTGCATGAGGTAAAAAAGAAGTGCGTGTTGGAGCGTAGTTTTACTCAAGTCATAAAGGATATAAAGTTAACGTATAAATTTTATCGAGGCTTTTCATGTAAAATTTGTGTTTAAGAGTAGAGAGTGTTGGTGAGTTCTAGAGAACACGCCTTTTCCCTCCGTCGGAAAACTTGAAAATTTTCACTTTAAACTACAAAGAAGGTTTGTGTGAAACTCGTAAAGTGAGGGGCGAGATCTGAGAACGTCTGTAATGTTGAGCGTCCCAGCCGATACGGCTAAACCACGAGAAAACACTATATATGTATAGAGATATTAAAATTTCAAACAATATGTTGACTTGATATGGTACCCAGATAGAAGACCTCGACGGAATATACACAACAAAGGGATTTTAAATAAATAACGAGAGAATGAGAGGTGGGTTTTGGAGTAAAATGCAAAACTTGTTGGCTTTTGCAGGAGGAAACAGCTGAAACATGTGTCTCTCTCTCCTAACTAACCGACGAACTAAACTAAACTTAATTTCACCGTATTAATTATTAATTAAAACTTTACTAACAAACAAACTGTAATAACTGGCGTATGAGGGGGCTCAGTTCAATTAGTAAACATGCTTTTGTGTCTCATATGTCACAGAAATAACTTCCCATAAATTTATTTTATATATATTTTTTGCTAATTATTATGTTTATCTTTTTTAGTTCAAAGAGAGTTTGTGAAAATTTGTCGAAACCATTAGAAACCCTAATCAGGGACTATTTTATCATTTTAATGAAATAGCCACGCTCTAATTCCTTCTGAAATTTGAACAGACTTTATTATTATTCCCTTTATAAACTAGTCAAAAGCTTAATAGCCATAAATATTATTTGGAATAACGAAACATCCATAATTACATTTTGCTTGATTGCAAAGGTTTCCTCTTTGCACCTTCTCCACTTATTATTAAAATCAATTTATTATGCTTCTTCAGCAAAGAGTAAAGAAATTGATGCATAAAGCCATATTAAATATTAATTTCTATCAATAATAGATGTTTATTTATTACAACAAGTAAATAAAGAGAGATAAAATCAGAGAAAGATTGATCCAAACCTTTTAGAATTTTAAAACAAGGCTTGTATTAAAAATTAATCATTATTAAACACTACTGTGAGGCTCCGACTCCACTTTATAAGGAAATGTCGAGGGCAAACTTTTGAAATGCACTGCATAAGGAAGATTATCGATCATATGGATCGAGTTGGGAACCAAAAAGTCATAGAGCCTGCAAGTGGAGCCACCACCCTAAGACAGGGTACACAGACAGAAAATGAGGGGATTCGCTTAAATAGTCAAGATGGATGACCACAAGATACCAAAGCAAGCTGTGGAGATGTAGTGTGAAGGAAGGTGGCTTAGAGGCCGCTGCATCCTTGGTCCAGTTTCTGAAATGTGAGAAATCACACTGAGAAACGCATGGACAGTGGCCTGAGAGAGTCTGCGATGGCGTCGCCTTTGAGCGTCTTCTATACGAAGAAGTAGAAAAAGGGAAAGAGTATGTAAGTTAGTGTAAAAATAGTAAGTGCCCATCTAGAAGTAATGGGGGCAGAAAGTTAAAATTAAAAGGGAACCAACAGTAGAAAATTATGACCAATTTCATTAATATCGGACGAGTATAGTTAATATTTAATATATACACGACTGTATATATAAAGTAAGTACACAATTTTTTACACTTTGTTGAAAAACATCAAACAAATAAACACAATGTTACTACTATTCAGCAACATAGGCTGATAACAATAATGCATTCTATTCATGTTTAATTTATGATTACCACCACCCTAATTTATTCCTCTGATAAGATAATGTATTAAATATTAAAAATTAAGTTCCACTATCTCAATTGGCTAAAGTTCAGAGTAAATTAAACAGTTGCCGACTACAAGTAGTAATTAATCATATTGGTGCTAAGAGTCATCATATCATTGGATCTATAGTCAAAGTGAATATAAGGGATTATAGTCCTAGGAATTCACGTGTATTTTCCATCTACATTATGAAAGGACAACTGGGTGTTGCCGTAGTGATAAGGTAATTTTAATTAAAATCTTCAGTAATGCAGCCAATAGAATGTCAACACGTGGGGCGTCAAATATTTATCATTATACGAATCAAAGTATGTGATGTCAAGTCAGAATACACACATTCCAGGAAAATTAATTAGTTTGCATGAGATTGGAAATGGGAAATGTTCTTAAAAATAGTCTACCAATTACTAAGGCACATACCTACCTCGTGTCCTACCACGCACTTATATTATGTTACGATTTTCAATCCATTACTGTCTAATTTACACCCATTATTGTGTTATAACACAAATAAAAATATACATTTAGCAATATTTATTATTCGCATATGGTTTAAATTAATCTTGGGCTATCTGCGGGATAGTTTTTCTTTCAACAAGCAATCCAGATTTCTTTAAAAATAATATGAGTAATGAGTACTTATGAAGATATATTAGATATAGGAGCGTCTATGGAGTTCATCTTATGTTTTATAGGAATAACAAAAATTGTCTCTCCAGCACGTAAATTCAAACTGGTTTATTTAACAAAGCAGCTTTCAGCCTTCACAAGGCCATCATCACTGCAGATTGAGAAGGAAAAGAGTTACATGAGAAAATTAGAAAATGATTTATTGAGAGGTGAGTCTATACCATGTCGGAGATCGACAGGAGTCTCATGTCGATCTCCGCCGAGGATGAAAGCTGCTTTGTTAAATAAACCAGTTTAAATTTACGTAGAGAGACAATTTTTGTTATTCCTATGAAGATATAGGTGTAAATAAATGCATGTTTGTGTGCATTTAGAATTCAAACCATGCAACAAATAGTTGCAGAAGGTTGAAACTACATTGTAACAACAAAGGACCAACATATATTATGATATTACTTACTTACTTAATCGCGACCTCTTTTACCGTAAGGTGTAGAGATTTGACACAGAGATCTCCACTCAGACCGATCTTCCGCTAGACCCCGAGCCCGGTTCCAGTTCACACCTCGCTCTTGAAGTGCTGCCTTGATATTATCCTCCCAGGTCATCCTGCGTCTACCGCGGGGTCTCTTTTCTTGGGGTCTTGCTTCATAGGCTTGTTTAGGGAAGCGTTCCTTTTCCATTCTGACTACGTGCCCGAACCATCGCAGTTGGTTGCAGCTGACAAATTCTTTCACCGACTTTATTTGGAGCTTGTCTCGGAAGGTTTGGTTTCTGATCCGATCTCTTCGGGTTTTTCCTTCTCTTTTCTAAGATACCTCATCTCAGAAGTTTGTAAGCTTGCAGCTTCTTTTTGAGTTATTGTCCAACACTCTGATCCGTACGTCAATGTTGGGATATACGTGTTCTTATATATTTATGATATTCACTATCGAAATTTCATCTAAATCGGACGAGTATTTTTAGGTATGTTGGTTCGCAAAAAATTGAACGACAAACACGGGACCAAAAATAATCCTTGGGTTTTAAGGATAAATTTGATTCAATTTATTTACAAATCTAAGAATAAGTGTTTACGTTCTTGCATATAACAGTATTGTGATAGCGAGTAAGAAGAAGAAGCATTGTGAAAATTCAATTTTGATGGATTTACACGATATAAGGTCTCCTGAGTCCAATAAAGGCGGTTTGTAAGACATGTCTGCCTGCCGTCTATGCAGAACCCAGGAGCCTAAACTACTGGGCCGGTTTTGACGGAATTTGGAATACATGTTCAGAAAAATCATACCCCGAGGTAAAATGGAGAAATGAATTTTAGCTTTAAACTTGAGGGCGCTACCTCCCAATATATCTGAAAAAAAGCGAAAAAAATATTTCTCGAAAACGGTTCCAAAAATTCTAAAATATAGTCCATCTAACGATATAAGCCGTTTTCCTGGTAAAAATCTAGTTCCTGAGAAAATAGCTTAAAACGCGGAGAGAGAGCCCGGGTTCGATTCCCCGCCCGGGAGAAGTTAAGGCCCCCATACACGATCAAACTTACTTGACAAATTTGGCTTGTCAAGCCAGTTTGACAAGTAAGTTTGACCGTGTGTTTAGTCTTAAGTAAAAAATTGCGTATTATTTTTAATTTTATTATATTTATGTTTTTATCTCATACCGGTAGTTAGTGGCTAGCATAAAAGGTGTGTTAATCTGAATGGACTTTGATGCCCGCTGTGCAGTTTATTTTCCCGAGATTCCAGCGCTGCTAGAAAGCCTTCAGTCTGGAGAGATCCGTCCTAACGTTACGTACGAGCCCTTGCTCATCGACACTCTCCCGTCTCCCATCACGTATTGATGGTTTGGGTACGAGTACCTTTCGGTACCTGCTAGTACCTTTTGTATTTGATCGTGTAATGGTGTTTGATCTATGAAGTAATGAACATTTATATTTAATGGGTCAGTTATTAACGCCGTTATTACCGAGCCACAGTCGGCCGTTTTTAATCGGGTTTACTTAACCATATATTCCCGTTGTTACGCCGGTCGAACTTCGACGTTTGCCTACGTGAAGAAATCGTCACGCTACGTCTTTAACGTCTCATGAATCTGCGACACATCTTCTGGGTCATCTAGTAATAATAATTCACCTATTCAATCACCTTTAAGCCACCTACCGTTATTATTTTTTTTTTTGTTCTAAATATCTCTTTATAAAAGGTAAAATTTTCTTTTAATAATTAAATTGGAACTTAGGTAATCATTAATCAGATAATAAATAATTAAATCCTTAATAGATAAATTAATTAATGATCAAATGAGTAAATAATTTATTTTTTCAATCAAGTTGTCTCTATTAATTAATGCGAATCTTTTATAAGATTATTATATCGAGCCATATATTTTTTTTCTTAGGAATATTTATTTTAATTTCTTTTCGATTTCTTTAAACAGAGGGAAATTTATTTTATTTTATAATTACACCACCTTATTATCAAGTACAGTCTTTGGTTCTTTTATTATTTAAAGTATTAAATAAATTTGATTTGTTTAAGTCTGTCTTTAAATTGTTTTCCTTATTTTTTTGAACCTGCGATTCTTTTTACATGTCTAAGATTACCCGGCTTAAGCAGGAACTTGGTTTTGGTAAACTGCTTAAATCACCGATATTCTTTTACATAACACCGTGTGTGGGTGAAATTTGAGAGTTTGATGGCTTGATGTGGTGTAAACTGAGCATCAAACTTACTTGCCAAACTTGCGTGACAAACTTGCTTGACAAACTAGTTTGACCTTGTGTGGGGGCCTTTATATGTATGGTAATTTTTGATGAAATGTTCAGTAATAATTAATTGTACACACGAAAACTAATAAATGGGAAACACTGGGCTAACTAAATATGAACATGAGAAAGTTTGTCTGAGTTGTCTCGGACCGATTTTTTAATTTAAATTTCTTAAAAACTTTCTTTTCGGTTTTAGATTGACTATGAATTACTGTTAAGATTAGTCGAGGTTTTCTTAATAGCATTATGTATTACTTGCATGCAGAAAATTATAGGTTTGTGACGCATTATCTGGGGTCTTAGTTAATTGATGAAAATTTGTCAGAAGCATTCAGACAAACTTTCTCCTAGATTACAATGTGCCTTAATTACTTGAAAACTAGATTTTCCCTTTGAAATCAACTTATACCATTTCGTTTCATATTAACTATCTCAAACTCTGTGGTGATGAATCTTCCTTTTTGCTGTCAATTATGGAAAATTTTATCATATAATTCTTATTTTCAACTTGTATTTATTTACGATTTTTTTTAATTCAATTTTTAAATTTTTGGTAGTTTTATTACTACGGAAAGATTAAATTTTAAATAATCCAAATTACAATTATCAATAACTACGGGAGACATACAGAGAAAAATACACCCGCACCGGGAATCGAACCACGGGACCTCTGTTTACCGTACAGGTGCTCTTACCATCTGAGCTATACGGGAGAATGATTCTTCTCTGTCGCAACTGATACATATTCCCGAATCCAAGCTTTAAATCTTATCCTACAAATCTAGAGAGCCAAATATTCATGGCAACAGATCTAGACCGAGAATTAATTCCCGTGGTTCGATTCCCGGTGCGGGGGTGTATTTTTCTCTTTATGTCTCCCGTAGTTATTGATAATTGTAATTTGGATTATTTAAGATTTTTTTTTAATGTATTTATGATTATTTATTGATTAGCATTTTACATTTCCCACTCTTTTCCCGTAAATAATAATTATAAACATGTTTATTAATACTTTATTAAGTAGATACGCGGAAGTAAAGTATACTAATTTTAAATTGTGTTCTGGAGAATTGTGATTAGCATTGCATGGTCAGTACTTACACCCAAAGTTTGTTTAATATTGATAGGACTATGCATCAGATATACTAATCCTTAAAAGGACTAAACCCGTTTTCCAATTTCCTGGGGATTTTCCAAGGTAGCACACTAAGGTCCACAATATCCCTACAGAATGAATAGATTAACTCAGTATCTTCTGAGCGCTAAAAGTATACTCTTTGATAAGCACTCATAAATTAATGCAATACAGAAGTACCTATTATTTATACATATATATTTATGGTGGGTAGGTTCACTTTACATGCGTGATTTTTTAAAAATCTTATTCATTTCTGCTTCAAAGCTTACAGAAGCCTCTGTCCTCATTCTAAATAAGTTTCACTGTTTCTCTATATTTAAGCCTTTTGCAATCATTGCTTTCTCTTTCACATGTCCACAAAAGTTTATGCTCATGTTAAAGCTAACACCAGTAGGCACACTATTTTCCTAGAGTTAAATTTTCAATTTTTGTACATACTTCATTATTAACATTTCGCAAATTATCTCCATAAGCTTCCTATAGCAAGTTATTTAAATTATCAAAAAAAAAAAAAAAAAAAAAAAAAAATATTGGTTGGAGACGTATTTTCTCCATTTACCGCTTTTATAGAAACCTTTATCAGTTAATTTGTAAAGATAATATACATATAGGAACATATTTTATAGGAATGCATGAAATATGTTGCTTTTTTCAAGACCTATTGTTTATTTTTTACCTTCTTACTTTTTTTCTCTTCATAATTAGATAGTTTAATTGGAATCTAAATAAAAAACACCGCACTCTCCTTGGTTTTTGAAATATTCTGCCCTGGAAAAGTCTCAAAGGTTGGTGTGTTTGTCACCCGCAGACATTGAAACTCCTGGGGCAGTTTTATTACGCTATTTAAAGATCATGTATTGTCATGTTTAAGTCTAAATCGTACAAAAGTTTTCTTTTAGCGTATATTTAATATTTGTTAGTCTTTATAATCACATGTGTGACATTCCTTTGTGCCAAGGTACATTAGACTAAATACCCCTTTGTCTTAATAGTAATTTAGACAAAGGGAATATACATATAAATTTTACTCTATATAATATGTTCCTTCATCTAATTAACTATTAATACAAAGGGATATAAGGGAGTGCTTAAGCAAAGAAGTACCACATCCGAGATTTATGAGAACAAAAAGTTTTTAATAGTTTGCTTCGAGTTCAATTTAATATAAATAAGTAGTAATAAAATAATATAATCTTGGTAGAAAGGCCAACATAAACATTAGAGACATGTTCAATTTACGAGTAAAAAGACAAATGCGGTAATAGTTAATGATTTAAATTACGATCATCATATAAGAAGCTCAAGAGATTGATTATGCTAGCTAGGAGCGAGATGCTCAACCTCAATTGCAAGTTGTGGCTCAGAAATGAGGATTATAACTGCGTCAACTGCAGCAGAAATGTGAGGGAGGATGTATTGCACTTCATAGGAGAGTGTCCGAGTCTGAGACATTATCGGAAACGCTGTTTGGGCCAAGATTCCTTAAATAGGCAGCAAGTTATTAGCGTTTTGAACGGTACCACCTCTTGGCAATCATTAGCCAATTATTTAAAATTAGCGCTTCCATATCGAAACATATTGTCTCTAGGCCAGGATTTTTGGTAGTATTGATAAGTTTGTTTATAAAACCGAAATAATAAAATATATATAAAACAATCAGAAGAAAGAGAGAGGGTAAAAAAAAAAAAAAAAAAAAAAAAAAAAAAAAAAAAAAAAAAAAAAAAAAAAAAAA
>KZ651359.1:18299-43849 GCA_001010745.2 Gerris buenoi
AAAGTATTAAAACGTAATTAATTATTAAATATATATTATTATTAAATTATTATATTACTATTATTATTATTATTAAATTATTAAATTATAATTAAATTATTATTATTATATTATTATATATTATTAAATTATTAATTAATTATTAAATTATTTAAAGTATTTAAACGTAAATTTTAAGTATTAAAACGTTCAATGGGACAAAACGTAAATACAATAATTTAGTCCTCATGACAAAGTTTGGATGTAGCTTCAGCTTGTGTCTATATTATGGAAATTTGTTGCATGGAAATTTTTATATTGTTTATATGTATGAAGTCCAACTCCAGGTAGACGGCCGATGGCCATACCTTAAAATGTTTTGCTCTTAGTTTTTTTATTGAAATGTTCTTTGTTTTTTTTGTATAAATAAACATTATTATTATTATTATTATTATTATTATTATAAGAAGCTCTGATTGCATCAAAAGTTGAGCTAAATTGCATTAAAATTAAGTTAGTATAGTTTCTCCTTGTAATTTAGTTTTCGTTCTCTTAACCCTGCATTTTACGGTTTTCATCCTTTGGGTACTAAAGTACTAATCAAGGGCGGTATAACCCAACAAACGTCTGGATGTGTTTCTTTGGTTATAATTGTAAATGAGACGTACATGAGAAAGAGAAGAATTTAATGTGATCGTTAATTATTTTCTTCTTCTATCTATCACAATAATTATTTTTTATAGTAATAATTTCCTTAATATAACGCTACATGTCACTTATTTATTCTGCTAACTTATTTTAAATTTGAAAAATCACAATTTTCTACTAGTTTTTCTTCATTATTTTTAGAGTTTTCAATCCATTTCCTCTATTATATCGTTCACGAAGATTTTTTTTTATCTTTTATATTTTTTTAAAATAATAATTTCAAGCCACAAACCTTTAATCTATTTTTATCAGGTTTTTGTTGAAATTCAATAAGCCTTATGTTGAATGTCAAGTCAGAATCAACTTTTCTGCTTCGTGACATATTTTTAGATGTGTTTTTATATCCTGTTTTCATCGATTTCTGAATGAACAAACTTATCTCTTTTTAAAAAATCTGCGTTTAAAAATATCGTATACGATTAAACTAATCTGATTGGATAGTTTCAGTTTGCTTCCGAGCTCAACGAAGGATGCGGAAGCCATGTGATTATTCTGAATGGAATTTTTTGTTATGCATCAAGATTGAAAAATTCCTCTAAATCCGTTTTAGATCCTGGAATATTTATCCAGGAATATTTATAAGATATGCGAGAAAACCCATTTTCATTTTCCTGAACTTTATAGGAGAGTTAAAAAACGAATAGCCTTCTCCTGCTCGAGGTTAAGTTTTCTCCTGAGGCACCGCCGAGGAGAAAACTTCATTAGCTCTCGAGGCCTTATGGCCGAGAGAGAAAAATGAGTTAGCTCCCGAGGCTTGCCGAGGAAGACAATCCCGAGAGCAGAAATACTTCGATCCATGTTGCGTATTAAATTTTATCTACGACTAGTGCACCATGGGTAATAGTTATTGTTTGTAGATATAAAAGTTTTACCTACAAATTCATGTAATTTAAACACCATAAACTGATATTTAGTTATTTGATTTATTAAAATAACAATTTTTATACTAAATATACACGTTTTACAACAAACACTTTCAATAGTTTGTTTTTAATTTAAAGACTTTTTATTATAACCTAAAGTAATCTTCCCGAAAAATTAGCTATAAACAGCGGAAAAACTTTACTTCCAACATAATACTTAAAAAATATTTTTGTTAAAAAACCCCTTTAAGTTGGTATGATTGTTTTTTTACTCCCATGGGAGGGAAGTAACACTTCCCTCCCTGTTATTAGCAATGTAAAGTCCACTTACAATGCAAGTCGTAGATAATTTTATTTTTCTCTCTCTAAAAACGGCCCAACTTTCTCTATACCTAGGACGTTGAAACCGTTTGGTATTTTATCAATAATTTATCGTGATAAAACTTGCTGACTATCTTGTAAAATAGTCAGCCAATTTTGTGAAACATAGCTTCCTACCTGATACTTTAATAATGTTTTACACGTACAAACTATAATAACTACCGATTTAACCGAAGGTAGCGGAAACTTTGTAATTATTCTGACATTATGCATTTATACGAAGTATGAGCGAAAGTGAAAAGTATTTATCCTTTTCATTTGGATGTTTTATTATTATCTCTATTTAAATTATATATTTTATAACATGAATTTCGACGAATTTTACCGTCATGGGCGATCGTTTTCCTTAAAATCAAGCGAAAATACATTGTTAACACTTTAACCATATATTTTTGCCGAATGTGTTAAGGTTTTATTCCACTTAGCGCCAAACCACCACTGCAATCCGGTCCGACAAACAAACACACTTGACTCACAGATATTGTCCCTAAAAGTTTTCAATATAGAGCACCTCGCTTCGCTACCTTTAATTAAAACTTAATTCATTTTACTATAGCATAACCAGTGAAAAGTTTTTTTCTCGACGAGATGGTTATATTATTTGGTTGTCGCTGTATCACATATCCTGTTGGTATCCGCAGTTATCCTCCCCTACTATATTCAGAGATAGAAGGGGACAAAAAAAAGAAGATTCATGAGACGTATGAACATGAGATTTAAAACTGCTTTTGACATCCATTTTACTCTAACAGAGCATAAGAGCAGGGGTCTTTATGTTCAAATATGACCCACTGACCGTGAAAACGTCGTTCCTTTACAAACCATAGATATATCTATATATATTTTTTTTTACCTCTGACTCTAACTCTAATGACAAAGTTAAAACGATATTTTTCATTATAATGGTGCCATCTATCGAACATACGAGGTCGTTTCTCGTCCCCTTTAGTGTTTTCAATGGTTCGAATGTCCCCCTTTTCACTATTATAACATTTTTATTGTCCCCCTTTGAATCCGTGTGTTCACATAGAAATATGTGCTCCCTAGTAATAACCTGCGGCTGTGTATAACATTCGTACAACAGTCTGTTCCTTACTTTTTAACTATTAATATAAGCACTAAATCAACCTTCTCCCTTGACACATAATATAGAATTCTCTCCCGCTTTTTAACCCTATTACACTATTAAACTATACTATTTTCCTCGACATTATGAAAACTTTAAGACTTGCTTAGTTAGATTTTCATTTTAAATTAAACTTCTTATTTATGATTATTACTTCATTTTTCGCTTTAATTCATAGTCTGTTCCGTTCACTGTAATTTATACGTTAAATTTATTTTTTAAGTACTTCTAAATTCTTAATTTATTCTATTAAAATAGTTTGAACATAAATATACTATAATTTAAAAAACTGTATAAGACAAATAGAGTAAATTTTTCAATTAATAATTTATTTACTACTTAGAAGGATTGTCAAAGCAAAGATTATCCACCATATTTTTAATTTAAACCGTCTAATTATTAAAAATTCAGTATTTAATTAGCACTTTTAAATTTAGCAAATTTAAATACCTACTGAATTTATTTCTGTTGTTCTTCTAATTAACTGAAATTACGATTTCTATTCTAACATAAATCTCAGAAGTCTTATTATGTGCTAAATGCTAACTATGTTTAATACACCTTGTAGTAGACTAATGAAGTAGGTTCTACATAACAACAATGAATGACAACAAAGCACCTTTAAAACGTACTGGGATTTCTTTGTCTTAGTATTTTTTTTTATCATTTGAAAAATCAAATTTGGCAGTGAATATGATATATGAAAAGAAAAATTATAGAAATATTTTTTTTTTAACAAATGACAGGAATAAACGACTTAACAAAATACTTTCTCTGGGACCAAAGTTTAATTACCAGTATATCCTTGGTTTATTTTTCAATAGGGATAAGGCATATCCAGCACTGATTGAAGTATAAAGGCAATGATCCAAAATCTAATTTGGTTGGGATTGAAATAAAAACTTATTTTCATCTCTTACATTAAATCTTTTTTTAATAATCCATCCCAAATCACCGATATTGAATATTGATATTTTTTATGGTTATTAAATAAATCGGCTTTATGTAATTAAATATCTAGAACAATAAGCAGAATGTTTACTCATATTACCTCTCCCAAATCGTACTTGTGTAGTCAGATAATGATTTTTGAATGTTGAATTTGTGGCTATTCTTAAACACGTCTAATTCGTCGTGATCTTAAATAATTTTTATATAATATTTTTTTATTTCATTTTTTATACCATATATACTTATTTTAAACCCTATCTGAAATCCAGAAGTATTGATTACATTTTTTGTGTAATTCCTTTACTCAAACTCTTGTCAATTATATTGTAAAATAATTAATAAAAAAATACCATTTTTAAAAACTGGTCTTAATTTTAACTTTTTTTTTTTTTTTGGTTTTTTTATTCTTCACCTTAGTTGTTTCTATGTGCAAAATTTGGGGAAGATTGAATGACGGGAAGTGGTTCAAAATTGGGGCAATAGGTGTGCGATGAAACTTAAAAAGCAAAGAAATATGACGCCATTTTGTTTTTTTATTATTATTATTTTGGTTTCTGTATTCTTCACCTTAGTTGTTTCTATGTGCAAAATGGTAATGGAAATTTGCGATGAAACTTACAAAGCAAAGTAATATAAGACCAGTATTAATAATAATAAACAGCAAGTGGTTGTGGGGTCTAGAGGGCCCGCTTTCTACGAAGTGTGTTTAAATCAACTAACGAGTTCTGAAGAACCTTTGGCAAATAAGTACCTTTTTAATAATTTGAACTCCAGTTCTTATCATTTTTGAGATAAATTGCTCAAAATATTGCATAAACATAAAGACATAGTTTATGTTAAAAAATCTTGGGTGCATATTATAATATACAATGTATTTATATACGTATTTATATTTATAAACAATTTAATTGCCCAAGTATATTGTACGAGTTCATATTACACTAGATATTTTACGGTTCTGATGTTAAGATAAATATTTAATTTTTTTATTAATTACTAGTCTGGAAAATTAATTATAAAGCTTACAGATTGTGACAAATACGGATATTAGATAGCAAATACACCTAGGTTAGAATTAGTAATGTTGGATCTACAGGCTGCCCTATGCCCTTTGGCTGATTCTATCATACTAACCTTTAGCGGAAGGGAAAGCTCTTCAACAGGTTTCCAGAGGGAGGGGGTGTTCCCAAAATAATAAAAATAATTTCCCCCCCCCCCCCCCTAATTTTTTCCGTTATGAGTGCTTACTGGGAAATTCCGTCTTCGAGATACCAAATTTCGCTTCCTCTTTTCCTGCTTTTATTGAACTGTTCCTGGAAAGAGACTATATGACCTTTTTTTCCAACGTAATTACTGTCTTGTTTTAACTTTAGAACGTTCGATTTAGGAAGAAACGTATAAATTAAATAACTAAGCATCGCGTGGCTCAATCATTGAAGCGATCGTAGCAATAGAATAAGACTTAAGACGCAGGAATTCATTAAGCATGATGAACGTCATAGTTGAAGATAGGTGGAACAGGGTAATGAGGGGTAGAGTAGGGGTACTTGGTACAAAGCTCACCTACCAAAATAAACCTTTATAACAACAAGCTTATAAAAATCTTAACCATGCGCAGTAGCTTTTAAACAATTATTATAAATTTATCGCTTCGACTTCGACGCTCTGAAACTTCTGCATGTTTCAAATTCAAATTTTATATGCCTATTTCAATTTTGCTTTAGACGATCTATATAATGTTTTATTAAAATCTCCATTTTAAACTTTATGGTCCGCTTTAATAGTTTTAACGATTTTTATTAATTATTAGCGGTGTCGCTGTTTATGTTTTACTAAAAATGTTATTTGTAAAAATGTCGAATAGGTGATGATAGAATCTTTTCCCAACCTGAAATTTCAATTTTACATTTCAACCTTTCGTTTACGTGAGCGTTGCGTGTGAACTCATGGATGGATCACGCTGTCCAACGAGCTCAGCCTGAGCATTTGTGAAAGGAACCCGAAAACTAAAGTTTAACCAAATCGTTTAACTTCTACTCAATCATTTTAGATATCGTTGGACACGTTAACGTTACTCACAGACAGACAGACAGACAAGATGCATATTTTGGTTAAATGAAGCGAGGGCAAGCTTCGATTATTTCGACATTGGTTGTGACTCAATGGATATATCAATTCTAAATTCTGAGTTTTAACCTCCTTTATTGAAAATATCTTAACGGTTCTGTATTGCTTGTTTGAATTGAAAGTTTGTATTTCAATTCTTCCGGTTTAGGTAACTTCAGACACCTCCATTTTTGACAGCTTAACGATACAAACTGCATTTGAGCATCTATTCTCTCTAGCAATTGTCAGTGAAGTGGTAGGATCAGCATCTCATGATGTCTTCTATTTTTTTTATGGAGCGTGAGTTCCCTTTGTATGTGTTATTATTAAAAATCTGATATTCGAATGAAATTTTATGTTTCTCTACACATAACATTTCCTCATTGTATATAATACATACTACCACATTCAATCTATTGTTTCTTTAAATTACTACCTTTTATGCAAATGTTTCTCCAACCAGTTGGGCTATCATGAGAAAATATGTAGTGGAAATAGAAGAAGCATCTGGTATATGGTCATATAAGCATTGTTTATCCCATGAAATACACTGTTTTTGATAAATTAAAGGAAGTTATTTCTAGCTGCTTTTAATATTTGGCATATCTCTTACAATCTATTTGTTCTTTAATTTTTTTTTACATGTTAGGTTTTACATTTTTGTGGTTTATTAACAAAAGGAAGAAAAAAATTATATATAATTATTTAAGTTTAGTCTGCTTTTAACTAAAATAGTAGTGCGACAGCTGGCGGAAGGTTTTATAGGTCTGCCAATTAATAAAAGGCCTTTTATTACTTTATATTGATTTAACGTTAAGAAACAAATCCTGTAATGTTTTTGTGACCTTCATTTCCAATAATTTGTAAATATTCTTGTTCACTAAAATGTATTTTGTTGTCGGACTCATTATAATAAATAAATATTAATTGTCAAATATTACAGTGGCCAAAAAAGTACGTGATACAATGTATCTTTACTAGCTTGTAACCCTACTGCCCCTTGTAACCTTATACTGCCTATGTCTATAAGAGGACGGTAGAGAAACCAACTCTAACCACCTCTAACTTTTAGGGAGCACTCCTAATTAACTAAATTAAAGTACCCTACTTAACTAGTAATACTCACGGACTCAGTTTATCTCTGATATGAAGGCTCACCTTCCACTAATTCGTATTATTATTAATTTTTATGTTTTTGGTAGTATTCATACTACGGAAGGTTTAAATTTTAATTTAAATCAAATTATAATTATTATTAACACTGGGAGACAGACAGAGAATAATTAATATAAAAATTCCATTTTTGAAAACTGGTCTTATGTACAATTTTTTTTTTGCTTCTGTATTCTTCACCTTAGTTGTTTCTATGTGCAAAATTTGGGGAAGATTGAATGACGGGAAGTGGTTCAAAATTTGGGTAATAGGTGTGCGATGAAACTTAAAAAGCAAAGAAATTTGACGCCATTTTGTTTTTTTATTATTATTATTTTGGTTTCTGTATTCTTCACCTTAGTTATTTCTATGTGCAAAATTTGGGGAAAATTGAATGACGGGAAGTGGTTCAAAATTGGGGTAATAGGTGTGCGATGAAACTTACAAAGCAAAGTAATATAAGACCAGTAAAAATAGACTCCAGCGCCGGGACTTGAACTACGGGGTTTAATAATTTGATTTAGATTAACATTTAAACCTGCCGTAGTATGAATACTACCAAAAACTTAAAAATGAAATTTCTAATTGATTGTACAAGGTACAGGTACTAATAGGGTACTTTATAATAATTATAAGCGGTATCGGTCTAGTTCTATTGTCGTAAATATCGAAAGCTAGACTTGTGGAAAAATTGAAAACCTTAATTCGGAATTAGGTAGCGTTACTGACAGAGGAAATTATTTTTCAGTGCAGCTTAGTTGGTCAGAGCACTATACTGGAAATATAGAGGCCCGTGGTTCGAGTCCCGTCGCTGGAGTCTATTTTCTCTGTCCTTCCGTTGTTAATAATAATAATAATTTGATTTAAATTATTATCAATGTAACTCTACTTCTTCCGCATTTCGGCACTGACATTTTACTTTTATACGCTTTATGAAGGCTACTTTATGAAGGCGCTTTATGTAAGCTACTTTGAAAAATAAATACATTTTTAATTTATGTAGAGTGATAGTTCCTGTTATTCCTTTAAGATAACGTCGAAGTAGTAGAGTTTGTTTCCTTGTATTTTATTAATCTTATTGAAGGAAAGATAATAAAGTGAGCCTTTTAATTTTTTTTCAGACCCCCTCTCAATCAAAAAAATCTTTACTGAATTGCAAAATTAAGTATATATATGTTATGTACTAATTACTTTTATATACAATTGATATAAATTATAAATACACGAGTCGAATGAAATAATAAAAACCTTTTTAACGTATACATTTTTCTTTCTTATAAATATATCGTATGCATGGAAGTGCCTAATTATGATACCGTAAAAATTTAATCTTGAGATGAAATTACTCTTTAAAAAGGCTGGTCCCAAAAAAATTATGGTATTTTAAATATTTCTGTCGGTCACCTAAAATATGTCTTACCATCTATTATCGATTTATTGGATCGATAGGCGGCAGGTAATAATTATGAAACAATCACTTTAATGTTTTCATGATTCAAAAACAAATTATTTAGGAACATATATATAATATTTTATAAATAAAAAACTTCAAATATCGAGATCAATATTTTCTTGCATCATACGCTCAAAGATCATTATGATAACCAATAATGAAATAAATGAAACCAAGGATCTCTGAAAGATATAATGCTATAACATAAAATATTTTATATCTAAGTTAAAAATAAATAAGTTTTAGAGTAAATATGAAGACTTTTCTATCCAATTATTATTAAATATAAATTTTATAGAATTTTGTTATTTTGCTGTAATAGTAAAATATTTTATTGGTTTAGAACATACGCTCCGAAGAATCGATATCACTAATAATTCTTAAGAATCTAATATATGCTTTGATGTCATAACATATTTCATCTCTATATCTACCTTTATTTTTACCTTTTATTTTAAAGCATACTATTATAATGCCTTTGTGAAAATTAAATTTATTTTTCAAAATATTACCAACTGAATATTTCGTTATAACTTTTACTTCATCTGAACCATAATAAAATATCATAATTTTATTATATAATTTTTCTTCTTCTGTTTCTTTCATCTTTAATATTGATTATTTTTAATATTATTTATTTTTCAAATTATTGAACTTTTTATTAATTTTAGTAGTTTTGATTCAAGGTAAACAATTATATATGCTGTATATATATATTTATTAAGAACGTTAAAAACACCTTTTTAAGTTTATTTGTTGCTATGTTGGATATATGATAAGGTGTAAAAGCCAAAAGGCATACAAAGTCAAAATGTTTGCGCAAACAATTTGACAGTGTATGGGGGCCTTAAAAGAAAAAGGCAGGGAGTTGGAAGGCCTTTTACGCCCTTACCCACATACGAAATTACACAGCATGTGGAGTGTCGGACTCGCTGGTGGTTGCAATACAGCCCTACCGACTAAACCTCTCCCTTCCCCCAAAGGCGCGTCAGCCAATATTTAAATCGGCTATTGGCGCCGGGACAGTTTGTCGGTCCTCCTCTATTTCTACTCCACTGTTTGACTTTAGTGTCTGTAGGGAAGGACCCTTTTCCATCACCCCCCTTAGTCCTCCTGGATCCTTAGCACCTGTCTAAGGGAGGAGGGTTGCAGTCCATCGATGCCGATGCTGACCTCTGGCTTGTTGACCGGCCGAGACCGACGACCACCCCGCGCCCCCAAACTCCCCATCCCCTAAGATGAGCACCATTCGACCCGGCTCCCCTGCCTCCGTCAAGTTCACCTTCGCTCCAGGCATCCACCCTCAGGGAGGCGTGCCCCCAGAAAACCCCGAGAGACAACGAAGCAGCCACGCCTACGACCGGCCGTCAGCGGATGGACTGCGGGGGGGGTGTAAAAGAAAGCTTCAATACGTTTTAAAATTTAATTTAAAAGATTTGTTATAATATAAAGAAAATAATTTAAATATCTAAAAATTACACAATGACATGTGTAACGGAAAGAGCAACGTTATATTTTTTTTACTATAAGAATAGTATAATACAGTTAATTTGGAATTTAGAATTGTCACGAGTCAAAAATAGTACCCAAAAGTGTTCTTTTTTTGAGTCTGCTCCTTTATCTTCTCAATCTATACTTTTCTTTCTGTAATTTTCTTTCTTTCTAATATTTTTCCCTTCTTTCTAAATAATTGTCAGTAAAAATTTAAATATAGTCTGGTCAACTTATAAAATGAAACTAAACAAAAAATAAAATCTACACTGTCAGTTATTGACTGACAGTGACAACATGAATAAATATAGAATACACAAAAATGCAATAATATATAACAAGATAACCCTGTAACTAAACCCTCAATACCAAGAGGTATGTATGGTATTTAACATTAAATTCCTCACTGAGAACATTCAAATTTCTTAAGTTAAAATTTCATGTTAATTAACTGATTAAATTTATTTTGAATAGGTATTTGATACAGTTTGCAGATAAAGAGTTAAGAAGTGTCATTTTTTTCATTTTGCACAAGTCTATGAAATGCTTATAATAAGCATTATGTAGCACGCAGTAAGTTGTGTACAGAGTTTCTTGTCATGTAATGCAAATAATTACACATTCTTTAAGTTAGTTGAGTTCTTCGAAGTCATATTCCCAGTATGTGGCTGTTTAGCTGGCATGAAACGCGTATCGTTTGCATTTCACTAGAGGAAACACGTTTTAAAAATCCTAGAACTGAACCATCTTCTCTAATATGCTTCTAATACAAAGTTTCAACATGGTTTTCATGCATATTGCATGTTTTAAACATGAGTTGATAAGTTATCAAAATAATTAAAACTATAAAGAATGCGAGGAAGCTATGTGCCACACTAAATGGCAGTCTATTTTTTATTTTTTCTAATTTTGTATTAATTCAATTTTTAAGTTTTTGGTAGTATTCATACTATGGAAAGTTTAAATTTTAATTTAAATCAAATTATAATTACTATTTACTATTTACAACGGAAGATAGACAGAGAAAAATAGACTTCACGGCGCTGAAGTCTGTTTTTTAAGTAATTATTCTTTGATTTAATTTTGTATTTAGTTAAGTAGTCAGAAATAAATAATATGCACAATACAAAAGTTAATGAATAATCAATCTTACGATACAGCAAACAAATTAACATATATGTATATAATTTTAAATGAGAATAAAAGCTATTTACGTACCTAGAGCAGTAAGGGTGTTATTACTGGACGAGGGCGAAGTTTGAAAGCACGGTGCATTTAACGCCCGAGGCCTGTCATAGCGCTTACTGCTCGTGGTGCGTACACTATTTTATCGCCCACCACATGTAAACTAACTACAAAAAACAATTTTTCCGTAATCTTCAAAAACAATAAATGCATATTAAGGTTAAATCATTACCGAAACAAACCGCAGTTATAAAAATATTGATTGTTTACAAATTGAACAGCTGACGCTGAGAACTACTAGCGCTTCCTGCACGCCGCGGCCCGGCCAGGAAGCGGCCGCTTCTCGAACTAATTAGCGACCCTGTAATGATAAAGCATGCATTATTACCGGCCCCATGGCTGTAATATGGAACTTTACCGGCCGCTCAGGATAGGAATGTTTACAAGTGGAGGGCGATAAAAATATGTAATTTGGTAATTTGTTTGCCAAATTCGAATTTTTGAATTTTATAATACCATGATCATAAAAAGAAGAACTAAATTTTTTTAGCGACGACAATAACAGATTAAATAAAAGTAATCTTTGGTCACAATTTTCAAAACTTGCTCTGATAATAATATAATTAGGGTTATATTAACGTGATACTTAGTTGGCCAAAGTCGAAAATAATGTAACTTTCTGCGGCCAACTCCACTTTTGCACTCAGTTTGCATCTGGATTTTAAACATTGTACATGGAAATAGAAAATACAAATGGGTTTTGTTTTGTTTTTATAACACGTCACCGAATTTTGAAACCGCAGGTGTGTTTCCAGGATACAACTATAGGCCACACCATCGAACTCGATAAAACACTCCGTAACAGTTCCCATCTCTCTTCTACTGGAGTTGATTTTAAATATAGCTCTGCTAGAACGATGTACTCAGGCTGAAATATTTGAATTTATTCACAGTCCTGAACCTGGTGCTTTTTTTAAAAAAAATAATCCCCCATATGAACTAACTAAGCCCCATTGTCGATCCCCTTAAAATAATTTTTAATACAATACCTTCATTCCAATAACCAATAAATACATTTACTAAATCATTTTATTTTAGCCAATAAAAAACAAGGAAAATAATATTACTAATAATGTGAAAATAACACGCACAAATTCTCTTTTACCTTAACTTTTACAATATATAAAATGCACAATGTTTAAATTCTATGTGTAAAAATGTGCGTGCATATAATATTATATATAAAATCCATTTGTATTACCATACTCAACAAACTCTAAATATTCCCTCTTTGTTTGAAATGTTTAAAATAATGTTAAATGAATCTGCATATTTAAATGATTAAAGCTTTACAAAAATTTTGTTTCATTACATATTTTTATGATAAAAATTTAACATAAAAATAATTTCTCCTCGGCGTGGAATCGAACCCTGCCTCTCTCAGTCCACGTTTAAAACTATTTTCTTAATTAGATTATATTGTTATAGTCCAGGAGATAGCGTGCAATAAAGTATCTGACTAACACCAAGCTAGAATTTTGTATACAAGTTAATCTTTTAGTGCCTTTTAAGAATATGTGGTCGGCTAAGTTCGTCTGCGGAACATAGCTTGGCAATAGGCATTTTAAATAAACAAAATGGTCGAGAGTGGCCATGTTCCACCAATTATGGTGGACAGTATATTTTTCATGGTCCTGAGTTCAGAATTAGTTAGTAGACAAAAAATCAAGTCGATGTTATTTTCACAGTTGATAGGCTTGTTATTCAAATATTACTAAAAATCAACATGGTCGCCTGTCAAGGGACGAACTAACATCAACTTGATTGTCGGTCTACTATCTAATTCTGTACTCAGGATCATGAAAATCACATTGTCCACCATAATTGGTAAGACATGGCCGCTCTCCACCGGTTTGTTTTTTTCAAACGCCTATTGCCAAGCTATGTCCCGCAGACGAACTTAGCCGACCACATATTCTTAAAAGGCGCTAAAAGATTAACATGTATACAAAATTTTAGCTTGATGTTAGTCAGACATTTTTTTGCCCGCTATCTCCTGGACTATTAGATTCGTATTTAAATGGACTCTATTTTATATTTTTTTTTAAATCAAAATCGTCGGAACCGTTTTTGAAAAATAAGTTGTTTTTACGTTTATTCAGAGATTTTGTGGAGCAGCGCCTAATTAGGAGCTAAAATTAATTTCTCGATTTCTCCTTGGGGTATATGATTTTCCTTAGCACGTATGCCAAATTTCGTCAACATCGGCCAGTTCGTTTAGGCTCCATGCATCTGCACAGACGACAAACGACAGACAGACATTTTTTTTACAAATCAATTTTTTGCTCTCAGAGGACCTCGCAAGACGTGTAAATATAACAAAATATCAAATCGAATTTTTGTACCATCACAATACTTTCTCTTTATATGAGAAAGTAATAAAAAACACGAAACAATTTTAAGGTTTTTTGAAAAGAGGGGAAATTAAATAGATTAGTCTATAATGGAACGTAAAAGGGAATCCTCATTAAAGTTCGGGAGGGAAGCAAGGAAACTATATTATGCTACACTAATTGGCAGACGATTTTTATTATTTCCTTTTATTGAAAACAATAAAATATCAAATTAAATTAATTTTTTATTTTAATATATATTTTTCCGTAAAGATATGATATAAATACTCTACTTTCACAAGGTAGAATTAAAACAAATAAAATATAAACTCATATCTGTACTGAAATTTTGTTACACAGAAAAGCACTCCGAAGATCTAACTATTTATAAAAGCTTTAAAAAAATACAATGGTAATGGGCTTTAATTTAATTCATAATTCATTCTTAGTAATTAAATATATAAATAATTGCACTCAAATATTATATAATAGACACACGTGCATCATCGATTAAAATACAAGTTTTAAATTAATTTATTTAAAACTTTGAACATTTTAAGACGCATAAATATAATAAATATGTAGATATATAGATAATTATATTTATTATTATTATAATGACTAGGGGGCCCCGCCCCCTGCTCGCTTTGCTCGCCAACCCCCGAAAAGACGTGGTAGCGGCCGAGTAGTTGGGCGCTGCGCAGCCTACATGGTATGAGACATGAGAAGGGATGAGTATAGTTAAGGAATATGTGAAGGAAGTAGGATAGTGGATGAGGTGTAATGGGGATGGACGCAACTACTATCTCCTTTCCTTTTCTCGCTGACATTTCAATATACCTACTCTCTGTCCCGCCTTACAGGCTTTTCTCTTCTCGGACGAATATAATATCACCCTCACTCTGTCTACACGGTTAGTACTATGTCACTCTCAAGTTCTCCCTTTTCTCCCCCGGCCTCAAACCTCTTCTAGGGGGTTATCGCCTAACGCACTCCTCACTCAGTGAAGTATGTCACTCTCACTCTGAACTCGTTTGTTTACAAAACTTTGTTAATATTATTGATAGATTAAGTACGAAATTTATCAATGTCTCCTAATGTAAACATTTCCGGACCTTTTATTTCATCCTCATTTTTGTGACTTACCCTATCATAAAAACTATAGCTGTTCAAATTTAAAATATCTAAACAATTTTTGTTGACTTAAATTTAAGGGGGAAACATTTAAATGAATTAGACAATAAATGGACTCTAACAGCGTAAATCAATGAAGTGATATCAATGAGTAAATCAATGATATTGTTTTTAGAGGAAGCTATGAACCACACTAAATGGCAAACTATTTTAAATCTGTCAATATATTTATTTCAGGAATGAAATTATCAATTTAGCAATATTTAATAAGGGAAGAAGGTTAACATTAAAATAAATCGGGGGCTATCTCCTAGTTACTTTCAACAAACCTTCCAATTTTTTAAAAAAATCATATATCTTTACTTCATTAGATATTGTATTTAATAAATTAATGTTTTTGACCATAAAATGGTCAGAATCACAATTAGAGCCTCTGCAACTTCTGACATCAATAACTGATGATGAATGTCTTGCATTGACAAGAACGTGGTCAATCTGGTTCACAACTCCCCCAGCTCCTGATGCCTTCCATGTGCCTAAGTGTATTTTCTTATGCCTAAAGCAATTGCTCTTTATGGCAAGATTCCTACTCGTTGCAAACTGGCACAGCAGTATGCCATTTCCACTTGACTCCTCGTGTAAAAAGTAACTGTAAAAAGTAAGAAAAGTATGACTGATAAAAGCTTTGTGCATGTGGGTGGCAGACTATGTTTTTATTGTTTATTTTTATAAAAAAAAAAAAATAAATAAATAAAAAATAAAAATCGGTCCGAGACAACTCAGACAATCTTTCTCTTGTTGTCGTATGTACAATTAATTATTATTGAATATTTCATCAAAATTTATTATAAAAATAACTTCTCCTCGGCGGGGAATCAAACCCGGCCTCTCTTCGTCCACGATTAAAACTCAGGAACACGATTTTTTCGGGAAAACGGCTTATGTCTTTAGATTGAATTTTAAATGGAATACGTTTTAGAATTTTTCAAACAAAATAGTTGGAACCGTTTGCGAGAAATAATTTTTTTGAGGAGTTTTTGAGGAGTTGCTCCCCAAAATTCATTTCTCGATTTAGCCTCGGGGTATTATTTTTCTAAACATGTATGCTAAATTTCGTCAAAATCGGCAAATTAAAAAAAAAAAAAAAAAAAAAATAATAATAATAAAAAAAACTCTTGGACTCGCGGGACAAAATCGAATTTTTGCGCCATCACAATACTCTCACTTTATATGATAAAGTTAAAATAGAAATGGTTGGAGCATCAATGGTAAAACGAATAAAATAATTAAAAAAAAAAAGAAATGTCAATCGACGTTTTGGAAATACTTTCCTTATGTAAACTCAAAAGAATGGGCATTATTGCGCCACCAAAATACTTACTCTTAATAACATTATTATTGAATTTTAATTTAAATCAAATTATAATTATTATTAACTACGGGAAACAGACAGAGAAAAACAAGCTCCTGCGCCGGGATTTGAACCCGGGCCTCTGTATAACGTCAGGGGAAACCATACTCCCGCGTAGCTTAGCTGGTAAGAGCACTGTACTGGAAATACAGAGGCCCGGGTTCAAACCCCGGCGCAGGAGCTTGTTTTTCTCTGTCTGTTTCCCGTAGTTAATAATAATTATAATTTGATTTAAATTAAAATTTAATCTTTCTGTAGTATAAATACTACCAAAATCGTAAAAATGAATTATTATTGAATAAAACAGACAGGTGAATAACTGAAATAACTTTCTGTCACCCATGAATCCATTTTAATTTAGTAGAACTCTCATTTATAAGAGTATTTCAATTTAACGACAGATTTGTTGAAGAGTGAGAATGACTACGATTTGTATAAAGCAGAAATAAAGTGTGAGTAAGATAGTAGTATAAAGGGCTCGTAGTGTCAGCCATCTTGAGAGTTTAGTTTTGTCCCTTCTATCCCTTTGAAGGAGGGTTAGAATTAGTTAAACAGATCTAATTAAATCCTGTAGATGCACACATTACGACCTTTAGTCCTCTTTACTACAATCTACAGTTAATTATTTTGTACTGTTTAACAGTGTGTGTGTTTAGATCAATTAACTCAAGTGTTTCATAGACACCTGTTTATGTATGTTGTAGTACATTGATGCTAACATAGTACTCATTAGTACACTTGTTTGGGTGTGTTATAGGACATTGATGGTAACATATAGTTTGATTCATTAGTTTGAAATCCAAACATGAATAGTTGTTTTTTTCTTTATTGATGATCGCAGTTAAAATTAATTTTTGTCAAAGTTTATTGACAAGACTTTTTTTACGACCTATTTGAACTTTTATTAGGTCTGTTATTTATCTATAAATAAACCTTCTGTTCAAAGATCCGATTCAGAAATGAGAAAACATGTTTGATCTCTTGTCTTTCTGACGGTTTATCAACAATTTTTGCGCCTAACATAGCTTAAAAACTTCTCATCCGATTTAAATGAAATTTGGGTGGTATTAGGTCATAATTTTAGTTTATTGTTGGTTCTACATAAGTTTCAATCTTCGGCGCCCATAGGTTTCTCTTTCATCTTCTCATGTTATTCAAAGTTTTTGAGATATAAATATGTTGTGGGCAAGTTGTATGATGATCCGTAGACAGACTGTTTCTTTTTTTTTAAATACCTTGTAATATTATAATAATAAACGTTTTTAGCGTGATTTTTCTGCACTTAATAGATAAAATAGTGTATGTATATATCTATGCATCATTTTCTATTCTAATAATTTCATCTCATAATTTTCTATGACGATAGGCCCCCAATGAGATCTCGCGGGGGGCCCCTAAGGCCCTAGCTACGCCACTGACTACAATATGTAAATGATATAAGATAAAGACAATAATATAAACTATAATTTCCAAAATAATGAGATTAAAAATGCTGCTACCTTCTGGCATCAAAACATTCAGTCTGATTTTACTGCCTAGGCAGTAAAGTTTCATTTATTAATACATTTTATCTACTCGCGGCAGCAAAATTAAACATTACTAAACTGTTTTTAGGCTGGAAAGTACTATTTCGCTGATTTGTCATTAAAATATTATAAACAGGCAGGAAAGTAGTTAAAACAGTCAGGAAAATACTTTTTCCTTCTAGCGGATTCCTGGGGGGCTAATTAGGTTTCTGGGGGGGCTCAAGCCCCCTTTTCCCCCCCCCCCCCCCAGGATCGCCACTGTTTGTTGCCGCAAATTGATAAACGTTTTTTTTTATCATTTTATTTTGCATGTATTTATTAGCTTACTAGGACTGTTGTAGTTCTTAGATACTTTCGACTGTTTCATTGAGTTTTTTTTTTTACTTTTTCATGATAATCCATAATTTGTACAGCAAATTTTCGCTTTGACATAACACATAACTTTCTCCTTGTATTCTGAACAAACTTTATTAATATGTAGTTATAAAAGAAAAAAAAAATATATAAAAGAAAGTTAAATAAATAATAAAAACTAATTGACTCTACCTTGGATTTTATTACTCTATCAAATACTATGCTGTTCTTGGAAATTTTATCGTTTAAAAAGAAAAAAAAAAGTTTATAAGAGATAAAAACAGATAAACATGTGTAGAACATTAGCTATTTATTGGGTGTTTAACAGATTACCGTAAAAAAGTAATAAGAAAACAGGAAGCTGGATTAGTCAGAACAGTAAACAAACCAAAGACATTCTAAGAATTATCACGCAGCTGCTTCTAAAGTCTCTCGGCTAAAACCCAAACCCAACTTTTACAATTTATTCCACTCCAAAAGAAGCAAACACAATTATTTTTTTTTATTTTTTTTTTTTAATTCGACAAATTACTTGTTTTCAACCTACTATGTAGTTAAAAAATTATTATTTTATACTTGTCTTTTTTTCATTATTCCAATATCTTTACGCTTCTACTACTACTAATTTATATTAATACCTTCTTTATAACACACACTCACATTCTATTGTGATTTATACGTTAGTGAACATAGAAATTAAATTGAGTGTGAATAAACTTTTTTTTTCTTTCTCATATATAATAAGAAGAAAGTATTGTGATGGCTCAAAAATTCGATTTTGCGATTTTCATGTAAATACACGTTTTGAGGTCCCCTGAATCCAAAAAAGTTTTTTTTTTTTTTAAAATGTCTGTCTGACACCTGGAGCTTAAACTACTTGGCCGAGTTTGACGAAATTTGGCATACATGTTCAGAAATTCATAACCCGAAGAGAAATGAATTATAACACCAAATTTGAGGGCGCTACCCTCCAACAACAATAAAAAAATTACTCCTCGAAAACGGTTTAACTATTTATATAAGGGTTTTCTATAAATATAAAAGTAACAGCTACATTTCTTATGTTATTGAAGTTTATTAGGCAGTACGAAATTCAGTTTGTTTACTTAAAAAAATAAATAAATATTATTCATTTGTTGAAAATATAATCATCCATCATTTTTGTTTGATAGTATTCACGAAAACGTCTTAAATCCCATATTTTTAAGAACAATATTATATATAATAGAGTTGTGTCCCGATGACGGCGACGGCGACACACCTCGAAATTATTTATAATGTTAAAAATTGATGAGCTAAAACCTAGATTTGAACCTGTGACCTCCACCACGCAAAGCAGGACCTGTATCGCTCTATGCTATCCGTTCGCAGCGAACAATACGGCTTAAAACTTTCTATTTAAGCAGTATATATCTATTTATTAAAATATTGTCTAGAAATAATTAGACATCACATGGCTCTTTCTGTATTTTTCTTGCATTTTTTTTTTCTTATTTATATTTAAATTATTAATTTATTCATTCATAATTGAGTTGTGTCCCGACGATAGCGACTACTCTCCCTGAAATGATTTTTTATTGATAAGGTAACCATATTATATTCTCCTCGTTGTCATGGGCTTAACGGCTAGTTTGATAATAAATATATAACTTTTGTTATTAATATTATGGATGTTTTTTGTTATGTTAGTACTAATGTTATGTAGATCCTTTTTTTATAATAGTTTAAATTTATTTTAAAAGTTTATGTGCATTATTTTAATCTGTTTATCCGTTGTTATCATTTAATGGAAATGTCAGTATAATCTAATTAGAACTAATAATTAGAATTTAGATGTGAACGCCAACACAATATTGATAGGAATATGTATATTCTTCAGTCACTGGTCAGTTTAGATTATTTTTAAAAACCGTGGACCCAGCGCCCATGGAGCTCGAAAGGAAGGTCAAAAACTTTTTTAACAACCCCTCTTGATATTAGGCTCATTTTTCTTCTTCCACCGTCCCCTACTCAGGGGCATATCGTTTGGGACGGTTTAGTTTCGGTTTTGGGCTTCAGCGATATACAGAGATGCTTATTATGGGCTTTATACAGAGATTTGTCCTTTTTAGGGTTTCGAAGTCGTCCTAGAAACCCTTATGCTTTTGGTAGTTCGTCCGTCCGTCCGTCGCAACTTGGATTATATCTCCCAACCTACTGACGCTATTGACTTGAAATTTGGTATATAAGTTAAACTTTTTTGCCCAAAAACAGAAAACCTATTGCGAACTTTAACACTCCAAATTTCTGCGATCTGCGATCAATTGCGATCACCGCGCAATATTTTACATTTTTTGTAATTTTCAAGTTGGGTATCATTTCAAAGGTATTGAAATGTAGATTACAAATATGTATCGCATTTTCAAAATGGCGGCCATTTTACCCCCCAAAAAATTCAAACAAACCCAAAATTTACCCCCCCTGCACTACCCCATTAGAATAGGTCCTACAATAAGGAAAAAATACATAAATATAAATCTCTGTAGTCCAATAAAATTTCCTGGAGTTGATTTAAAAAAAGTAAAATTTTAGAATTTTTAGGGGGGCGTAACTAGGGGGCCCAAAAATTTTTGTGATTTGAAAAATCGAAGTTGGGTATCATTTAAAAGGTATTGAAATTTGGTTCACAAAAATATATTGTGTTTCTAAATTGGCGGCCATTTTACCCCTAAAAGAATTCAATAAGCGCATACCGAAGATAGTAAAGAATAATAATAATATATGCACATCTTGATTTTTAAAAGTTAACAATAGATGTTTTTGTTTAATAAAATATATAATTATAATTAATTCTTATGACCGAAGAAACCCTTTTAGTAACTTGCTGGCAAGTACTTGACGGGATTTTATATAATGTATTAAAGATATTTCAAGATAAATAAACAATCTTTAATTTGACTTCTCGCGTCCTCACAATACTTTCTCTTTATACACTACCTTTATGAGAAAGTAAAAAGCAGACAACACTGGACAACCTGTTTAAAATATATATCACTTTCTTCGAATTTGTTATTCTTGTTTTGTTTTTTTAAATTTATACATAGTATATCTTAATGTTATTTAAAACGTTTGTTTTTATTTTTAGAGGTTTTTTCACTAGAATTATCATGAAACAAAACAAACTGGTTTCATAGAAATAAACAGGATATTTTCTTCTTTTTACGTGCTAGGTAAAGAAATTAGAATGTTTTAATATTTCTTTTTGTAGAACAATTCCTCGAAATAAAATGGACCACTGCCAAGATGTATAAAGTTTTAAAATAATTTTACCAATTTTCTTAATTAATTTATTTTTAGACACAAAAATATGTTATATTATTCTTTATATAAACGTGGTTTTTCTTTTTTTTAAGTATTTAAATTAATAGGACGTATATTTTGCTGGAGACATTAGCTTTAGTAATTTAAATGAGATTTATAATTACTTGCAAAAATATCCTAACATAAAGGAAGATAAATTTACCTAATTTGTTCCGCCATTCTTTTAGTAATATTTCAATTTTTTTCAAAATGAAAATCATTATTTGTATAATGGTTCAGTAATTGCTGAACTATTGGAAGAAAGTTTAATTAGAGTAAAATGTGTAAAAATAAAAATGTGGTTCCAACATTATTGTTTATCACCTTTAAACATAGAGAATATGATATTTTGATTAGACAAATATCGAATAATTTAAATTAAACCACTAGTTTTAATTTTATCATATAAAAAGAAAGTATTCTGATGGCGAAAATTCAATTTTGACACGCTGATATTGAGGTCCCCTGAGTCAAAAAAAAGTAATTTTTAAAAAAAATTCTGTCTGTCTTCTTTCGTTTGTCTGTGAAAACGCTTGGAGCCTTAGCTATTCTGTGCTAATTTTGACGAAATATGGAAATCATGTTTACAAAACTATTCCCCATGGAGCGATATCGAGAAAATTTTAGCTCATAATTTAAGGGGCGCTTTTATCTCTATGGAAAATACGCCTAAATAATTATGAGACAGGTTGTCTGAGTGGTCTCGGACCAATTTTTTATTTAAGACTCGCACACTAAAAATTTTAATCGGCCAGCATTTATTGGTTGCTTAATTAGTATGTGATGTCTATGTGAGTGCGCACACCAAGCGATTCTAGTTGGCCAATTGTCCAGCCGATCAAATAGTTGGGTAGTTGGGTTGGCTTCCTGATTCACTTTTAACTAAAAAGTTGGCCAACTATTAATATATATATAGAAAAACGACAGACTGACATTTTTTTAAAAACCACTTTTTTGGACTCAATGGACCTCAAAACGTATAATACATCAGTTTCTCTAACTCAAATTTTTGCGCTATCACAATATTTTTTCCGAGAAAATAAAAATCGAGTTTTCGAAAGAAGTAGTAGAATATTATGCTTATTTCTTATACTTTAGCATTTTTACATTAGGAATTCCAAAGGTTAGTGAGTTGTACATTACGATGTTAAAATTGAAAGAAAGTTAAAGCTGAGGAAGAAGTGTTGTGAAAAATAGAATTATACGGATTAATAGTATAAACTTTTTGTGCCGCTTCTTATACTTTTAAAATAATGTCTGATTTTTCATCGTATTTCTTCTTTTAGTAGCTTTATTTTTACGTCCTGAATATAAAACTTTAGAGCAAAGTCGATTCTCTTTTAAATAAAAACTAAATTTGAAAAAACACTATTTTATTAGTAGTTGTATTAAATCTAGTAAACTTTAAAAAGGGCTTTTAATTCTCACATAAATGTTTCTTTTTATTAAATTAACTTTTATATACACCTTTATTTAAACATTTTCAACTTAGATATCCTATATTTCGTAGACAAAACAAAATCTTTACTAAACAGGTGCTACAGTCTGCTTTGTTTTTTATTTAGTTTAATATTGCTTTCCCAAGGTTTTTATCAGTTTTTTAATGTAGTTAATAAAGAAATAAACATTTTTTCGGCATTGGTAGACGTTGCAATACTTTTGACGGGGCGGGGAGTATATATAAGGCTCGCTATCTATAGAAAATCAATAATAGCTATAAATAGCTGGAGATTAATTTGTTTAATGAAGTAGTATTATTGCTCTTTAGTTTAAGTCGAGCTCTTCTAGATCTCATACTATCCCTGCAACCTAAATGATCCCATCCTTACTATTCGCTATTCACACATTTTGCTTGCTTAAAAATCTTTAGACTTTAACACTACAAGTGTACCAAACGAGAGTAAGTGCGTTGACAGCGCGGAAAAAACTAGCAAATTGGGTTGGAAGAGCTCGAGATTTTCCCGGACAAAAGGTCGGGCTAACTTGACAAAGATAAATGTCTCTAGTGGAGGGGAGAGGCCCCCTAACCAAAGACCTAGTGGCTTTATTTTTTCCTCAGAGAGGTTGGCCAATCTTTGTGTCACTCGATTTCCCGAGCTGTCAACGCACTAACTCTCGTTTGGGACCCAATTTCGTAGTTATAGGATCTTTGCTAATATGGATATGTTTTAGCTCTGGGGAACAAAATAAATTTCTGTCACACAATAAACGACTTGAAAAATGTGATGCTTTTAAATATCGTGCCAGGAAGTTAGGATTTAACAAGAGGTTGATAGGTTTATAAACGAAATTCAAAATTTAAATATTAAATATCTTGCCAGGAAGTAAGAATTAGTTATCAACCTATTATAAGTTAAGTCAGTCAGCAAGATAGTATAAAGGAGTTAAGTCAGTCTACAAGATGGTATGAAGGAGTTAAGTCAGTCAACAAGATGGTATGAAGGAGTTAAGTCAGTCAGCAAGATGGTATGAAGGAATTAAGTCAGTCAACAAGATGGTAAGAAGGAGTTAAGTCAGTCAAAAAGATGGTATGAAGGAGTTAAGTCAGTCAACAAGATGGTATGAAGGAGTTAAGTCAGTCTACAAGATGGTATGAAGGAGTTAAGCAAGGGTTTTCAAATTTTTGATAATATATGTAACTGAATGTTAAAGGAATAATAGTCTATAGTCTATAGCTTGTTGCTTCTGCACAATATACTTTGAGGAGGATGAGGATTGTAATTTATACTCAGTAAGTATTCACAAATTTTTAGGGAAAATGTTTCAAAGATTGATTTTGCTCTCCTGAAAAATTTCATTTTTGGACTTAATATATTTAAGCAAGGAGCAAATAAAGGTACAATGGGTGTGAGTTGACTTGTATACCTTTTATCCTAAAATCAGATATATTATCAGAGAATGTACAATGTAAAAAGGCTTTAAATTGACTCAAACCTACCCTTTATACTTGGCACTAATTACATTTTACTAATTTAATCCTTATGTACCGAGCTCAATCATTTATTAATAAAACTGTCTAGACTTAAATCCTTTATACCATTCTGGAGGTATGTTTTCCTTAATTAATTTTTAGGTAATTTAATTCCTTTATATTAGCTAACTTTATTTCATGTTCATTTATGCATTATTTTTTATTTATTTATATGAATACAAGTTGTAAATTGTACCCTGTAGTAATCTTATAAGTCTAGTCTTAAGGATCCAAAAAAAGGGTAGGTGAAATAAATTACTTTACATCATTTCCATTCGGCAACATTTCGGCCTTGCCGGCCATTCTCAAGCCTAAAAATGTACGTATATTTACTATAAATTACAATATAGAACAAATCATCACATCTACAAGAAGATAAAATACATGCGTCAAATTACCTTGAAAGTACACATTAAAGGTACGTGCAGTCACAAATCAGAAAAATTATTAAAAATCAGGAACTCTATATATTCCGTCGTCTATTTCATGCAACAAGTACAAAGCAACTCCTATCTGCTAACCGGTATTACGTGCATATTGGTAACTAATTAATACTAAATAACAATAACAATAAGTACACACGAAGGCTACATAAATTAAAACAGAAATCAACAATAAAAAACTAAAAAGTGATCACAGATATGCTTAAAAAGAACAAAAGATAAGGTATTGATAACATTGGAAGTGATAACCTCACGTCCCTTATCAAATGATATCACACCGGCTATAACAGTTGAAACAACGAGTATAATAAAGTTTACAAGATTAAAATGAAACTAACTAATAATATCACACAAGTAGAGAAGATAAAAAATCGGTAAATAACATCGGTCGGTTCTGAGTGATCTGTAGGTATAAACGCACTTAGGAGTCACATCATTAATAAAATTATTAGTTTCCAACAAAAGAATCTTAAGAAAAAATTCCCGAACGGCAGTTTGGAAAAACAAATTTGTAAAGATATTGCACTAACCAAACATTTTCTTAAGAAACACCCTCAAATAATTATTACCAAATCGGATAAAAC
>KZ651359.1:44249-64992 GCA_001010745.2 Gerris buenoi
ATATATAACCAATAATTGAAACAATTTCAATCAATTTTTTTTACTTAATTAATGAAAAATGCCAAATTTTACTAATTATTTAGGTGATTTATTAGCCTTTATGGAAACAATGAAAAATATAAGTTTACAATCAAAGTGATACAAGAGAACTAAAGGAGAGAGCATATTGACGATTAAAGCAAACCAGTGTGTTATTTTGTCCTTTGAACGGATAAGCTTGTTTTCAATCACAGAACCACACGTAACAAACACACAACTTCCAAATCAACTCGAAATGGCCAAAGGTCGTCGGACACACATATCTATGATTGCCAATAGTTTTAATCCCACTATCATTTCCAAAGTTCTTTTTTATTAGTGAATATGATTGAATTTTTCAGGTTTTCCACTTCAAAAGTTGAGTAGTATAGATCAGATTTGTTTGGTTCATCTTCTACATTTTTATATGATATTTCTTCTAAATTTTAAGCTCGAAGCAGAGCAAAAACGGTGATGTATAGAAATGTCTGTTGCTACTAAACATTAAAGACCTGCTACTGTTAGAAAAAATATAAAACCACTCCACCTACCAATTAACAAACGAAAAAAAGGTCTATTGAAAAAAAAATGAAAAGAACCTAAAATCTAGAACAATATGTAAGGAAGAATACAAGACTACCTTATTTGTCCTGTGTACTTAACCCGTTACTTGCTGATGACTGATTGCAACCCTAAACTTCTAGAAGTACTTCTGTGTTCTACCTCTTTACGGTCCGTTAAGATTATCAAGATGTAGATGGCCCTTAAAACCAGAGAACCCTTCCACCAAGCCCTCACATAAGTATTCAGTTCAAACAAACAATTAAATTATTTTTTCTTTTTAAGAGCAGCATGGAAAATAATTTTTTGTCTGCCTTTTTTTAAAGCGACCTACCTGTACTTAAAGCTTAAGTAGTTAAACATTGTTAATGGTTATTATTCATTCATTACTCGAGAACAGCTTCTTTATGAGTATTACCTGTAAGATCATCTTAGTACTTGAACCCCGTTTTCCTTTATTTAAAATTGCTTAAGTCTCAGCCGATCATTATAATCCATAAGTTTTCTTCCTTTTCATATCATTTTTTTTTTTCTCACTAGTAGTTCGCATTGTCTTTTTTAGGGTCTGTTTAGGCAAAACTAAGGACTCTTACAATTTCCTGGGTTTGCCTATATTTTGTTAACGCCCTTAACTCCGATAATACCCATCTCAAAAATGTGAAATATGTACACTATTTGGTTTACTACAGGATTTTTGTACGTCTGATGTATTTGTCTTAATTTAACTCTTGAAAAAACGAACAAGCCTATGTTGAAAGGCTTGTAGTTATACTGACATAAGTTTATTTGTGTGTGACCTCTCCAATGCCCTCTTGTGCCAATAAAGGTGTTTTGATTACCCAGTTACTCAAGATTTTTTTTACGTGAAAACTAAGTCGAATAAACAGCATCCTATCTTGTACAGGGTGGGGCAAAAGATATGTATCGGTTTTAAAGGGATTTTAAAAAAAAACTATTTAACTCACAGAAATAAGGTTTATATTGTAAGAGTCAGTAGATAATATAGTTTTTTTCATTAAGTTTTGAAGATGATGTCATTAAGATGGCGGCTGTCAGCCGCGATACATTCAGTGACGAGGCCCACTTCCACCTTTCTGGAACTGTTAATAAACGGAATTTTCGTTATTTCGCGCTCTCCAGATTTGAGTGTATGTGGTTTTATTCTTTGGGGATACCTAAAGGAAAAACTTTATAAACATCGTCCACACACCCTGGAAGAGCTCAAGGAAAGAATAAGGGAGGAAGTTATGACTATATCCATCCAAATGTGCCGTAGAACGGTTAAAAACATTCGGAATCATCTTTAAGAATGTATTGCGACTGACGGCCGCCATCTTCATGACGTCATCATCAAAACTTAATGAAAAAAACTATATTATCTACTGAATCGAACAATATAAACCTTATTTCTGAAAGTTAAATAGTTTTTTTCTACATCTCTTTGAAACCGATATATATCTTTTGCCCCACCCTGTAAAATATTATGGAGGATATTTTGGCGATACCCTACTATGAAATTTTTTGATCCAAACCTCTCCAAGTGGAGTTATAGAACTACAAAGCTGAGTGTTTCTCAATTTTTTTTTAATATTTTAGGGCTTCATTTATATTTTAATAAAAGGAGGAGTGGAGGGTTGAGAATTATATGGTTCTCATAATAAATACTTTAATAAATACTAAATACAAAGAAAACTTAATTCAGTTGATTGCAATTTATTTATTACACACCTATTCATATATGAACATGAACACCCCGAAATTTGGTTCTACTTAATTCAACTACGTAACCAATCTTACGTTGTTACATAAATTGTATTTCCTCGATTTTATATCAGGTTGGTTGAGGTCATAGACCTTTTTTTCGCTTACATTTATTAAAGGTAAGATTTAGGCCTTATAAAAGCTACATTTGGGACCCCCTACATGTTGTATGTAAATGGGAACATTCGAAATACTGCTGCCTTAACAGGAACACATTTAGACTTCCATTTCCTTGATGTTATTTGATGGTTTTGAGTAATATTTCCGGTTTGTTACGAGGAAAGGGTATTTTTTCGGAAGGACCTTTTTTTCCGGGAGGCTTCTAGGTTGCCTTGAGTTTCCGAATAATTCAGTAACTTGCTATGTATTTCGAAAACCCTTATACCTTTTTCTCCCTTTCCTTCTTATTGCAGATCTCTTATAAGGGTTGTTTTTACAAGAGAGATTCACGATATTTTCTTCCTTCTCTCTTACTATCTCAATTCTCTTAATGAAATGAAAAAAAAAGGAAAAACTTAAGGTGCAAGAGTATTTTCAGAAAAAAAGTTTAAGCAAACTCTCCCTTACTTAGAGAAACTGAAACCTTCTGTTAAAGGTGCCCTTTAGGATGTGAAATGTGTTACAGAGCCGAAGCTCTAAGTAAGACTTTCGAAGTCAGTTCTAATACTACTGACGTGAACTTCACCGCACTTCATTACTTAGCTTGGTTTTCTTCTAAACCTTTACTTAATATAATTGACTTACCTTTTTCCTTACCCTTCTTATTTTTATGAATCTGTAATGAAGTGTAACTTCTTTTAAGCACATAAAAATCAAGTTATAAACATAACCCAGTCATAAAGTCACATGTACATTTGTTTTACCCTCTAAAAGTCTGTTGCGAATCCAAAAGCTCCGCACTTATACCGAAAAACCCCTTTATCCTTCTTCAATAAAAATGTCTGTAAATGCAGTTGGCTTTGCTCTTTACCGGAAGTATAAAATAAAGAGAAAAAATATTTCCTTTTCTTTTCGCTTTTTGGTAAAGCCTATTCAATATTACCTTTTCCTTAACCACTCTGAATACCATATTTACTTAGGAGAAAAGGCTTTTTAGTTTGGATATTATTCATTCTTTATGCTTTTGGAGTTTTACAACATTATATTAAAATATTCCATTTTGGATACCCAATTCTAATAAAGATGAAGAGTATAAAAAGTTCGAGAATACACTTCACCGATAAGGATGGAGCACATGCAAAGAGGATGCATTCTTCTGTTTGTTTTTATTCATAAAAAAAACTTTGACATAGCTTGCAATTAACTCATGAACTTGATTTTATAAAATTAAACAAAAAAATTGAAATCTAACTTTTTTTTTAAATAAAGTATTCAATTTAATCTTATCAATAGGCTTTCCAGGCTTTTTACGTACTTATTTGTCATTCGGTTGTATTTATTTTATTTAGGATTAATCCAGTCAATAAAGAGAAAAAATGGTGTCTTGCCGTGCAAAAGGTGGCGTAGAAACGATATTAATATATTATTTTACTTAAGTCATGGCCCTGATGAAAAATCTAAGTTTTAGACCTCGACGGGGGTCGGCGTGGACCATCCCAAGTAAGAAAATATATATGTAACAAGAAAAAATTACTTTAAACAGATTTTTTTTGATATGGAATTGCGTCAAATGTAATTAAATTTAGTTTATTCATACAAAATTTACCTCGTCAAAAGAGTTGGATGATTTTTTAGAGAAACCTTTCCGCCGCTGTGACACGTTACACAATTTAGTTACAAAAACAAAAGTAGGAAATTTTGTATTCTTTATGTTTGCATAAGTTGTAAGATCAACCGTTGAGGAATTATTTTTTTTTTAAAAAAGCAATTTCTTGCACCTTTCATTCAACATGATGTACTGCGCCGTCCACCATTGGATTCAGATAAACTTGGATTTTTCATCAGGGCCTAAACCTTAGTAACATATATCAAAATTGTTGTTCCTATACCACCTTTTGCACGGCAAAACTCCCTATTGACTGGACTGGGTGGGAAGTTTGGCGTTTCACTGCCATCAGTATTGAAAGCACTTTTGCGTTAATAACTATGGCCAAATTGCATCGTATATTATGTGCAAACAGCCTTGACCGTGATGAAAAAGTCTGTTTCCTTCATTTTTTTTTGTTATAATCCCATTAAATCATTTTCCCATTGCATCACTTAAATTAATGGTTGTGATACATTGGTTAATAGACGAAGCTCTTACAGACAATCTAATATTTCAGAACAACTTTTATATCTGCAAAAAGGAATATGTTCCTCCCAACTGGGACTCAATACTGTAATAATCTGTGGGTATATATATATTCATGAACCATATACATAGTATAGTAGACTATGCATAGTCCACCTTTTAAACATATACATATGTATACCACTATAGTTTTGTATCCATATTTGCATATAAACCTCTGAAATTCATAAACATACATTTGATGACTTGTACATATATGTCTGTGATCTTAGATTTTGACATTAGGATATAAAATATTAATATTGCAATATCCTTTCAGATATGGTGATCATATTTGGAACTTTCCAAGTCAATTTGAATAGATTTTTTTTTCTTTTTTGTATAAAGTAATTCATATATTCTGTCATAGAATTTCGATTTATTATTACATTAGTCAAATCCAATTTTCGGTATTTAATAAAAGGTCAGCTCTCTGGATTCACAAATCCTTTGAAGGTGCATGGACAAAGATTAGATCTGGCTCCCTGTTAAAATTACATTTTCTTCATGAAGTTAATATAAAACAAATACCGCTTCAATTTAAATTTCTTTTTATTTTAACTTATCTCATGAAGTTAATATAAAACAAATACCGCTTCAATTTAAATTTCTTTTTATTTTAACTTATCTTCTCCGAAATTACATACGGAGTAAAAATATTGTTTTCACCAAAAAATTCTGAAACGGATTTTTTTCAACGAAGTTATCAGTTTTAGGTGTTTTTAAAATAATTTAACTGGATTTTAAGGTCGTGTCTATCAGCATGACGCGATATTTTGATCAAGCGGCTTGACCGTGTAGGTGTAGGGGCTGCTTAAGTCGCTTTGTGGTGAAATTTGCTGTGAAGAAGTTCCTAATCAAATTGTTGTTCTATCTGTGGCACGTCGATCTAGTAGTAGATTTGCTTATACCAGGGAGATATCTGACATGTGCACCCTTGTCCGCGGTGTTTGTAGCATTGATTCTATTTGTGCTCGCTTAAATAGTGTGTTTCTTTCTGATTTGTCTAAATTGAGATCCATTTTACTTCTATTTCTATTTACTAAGATCTCATTTTCTAAATTAGTGTTCTGAGCCTTTTGGGGGCTTTCTAGCTGAATAAGGTTCATTCAAAAATTTAAGTTCTAAGCTAGGGTTGAAGCATAATTTAACTATTTAATTTAATTAAATTCACCATTTAAGATGACTGAGTGTGCTGTAAAATAAAATTACGTAAGTTTTTTTAATTTATAATAGACGAGCACCATATTTCATTAGTAAAACCCCTTAAAAAGTTTATTATTCAATGAAAGTATTATGGCATAAGTTATAAACTAATGTTTCTTGGTTTAATACAGTAAATGATTTTCATTGGTTCTAATAGTGATTCCTTTATTTTCTTATTCAAAGAGAAACTAAAGGGAAAATCCTAGTCTAGAGAACTTTGTAGAATATTGTGGTAGCGTTGTATACTTGTAGAATTAAACACTCTCAAGTCCTAAGCCTGAAAAGGAGGTATGATTAGGAACGAAGTAAGTAAGGGAAGAGGACTTGGCCAGTAATGAAGTCTCCTCTCAAACCACAATCTCCCATTCAAATGGTTCCTGCGGGGGTGTTTTAGGAGACCTTGCCCCTGGCAATCTTGAGTAAGGGACACGAGACTCGAGAATATCCTCCCTTTCCCTTTGCACCGCAAGAAATTCAAGCGGACCCTTCTCACAGGGTTCGCTTAGTGACCACCCTTAACTCCTTAGCGACTATACAAACCCGACAACCTCTCCCCCATTTTCCTTAGCGACATTGAACCCTATTATTCCCCTTTACCACCAAACTCCAAGGCCCTTACCGAATTCTAGCGTGTCCCTTTGCCCCAGTTCTCTCAGATGACGTTCTTCCCTCTCTGATTCCTATTCCAGACCTATGACAATTTTCCTCATCGCATTATCAGAAAGTATCCTCTTACAGACATATTTCTGAAAGAGAAAGGTTCTCCTGCAAGATATCATTTTTCTCAACCAAGGAATATTTTCAAAAGGCAATTAATTACCTTTTTGCCCTGAACAACACAATTCAATAGATAGAACCCGAATAGAAATGTTTATAACAATAAAGCATAAAGTTTTATAGAAATTATTCAAATTTAGAGTTAACGTTTGAATGAAACTATAAACTGACTTGCTAGTAATTTGATTCAGTTTATTTTCTTATGTAATTAACATTTCTAAACAATTTTGATTCTAAAGCCAAATCTTGATAGCTTGCTTTTAATTTTCTTTTGATAATTTCTGTGTAATGAAATGAATAAATATGTTTTAATTATTTTTGGCCTTTATCTATTATATTACATGACATGACAATCTTTTTCTTTTAAATTGTCTATAATTTTATTTTATATTCTATAAAAATAACATAAGTATGTTATTTTTATAGATTTATAATAATGTAAGGATATATATCGAAGTATCTACTCGTATATTTATTATTACATTTTCCAAATAAAATACATATTGTATGATCATGAAATGCTATGTCATAAATTTCAATAATATTTTCTCAGGATCCATTTAGCTGTAATGTGTATCTCTCTTCTCTGGTAGATTGGAATACCGGCGATGAATACATACATCTTAAAAAATAAAACCCTCAAGAAGTATTCTGACTGGTTTTTTTCTCAGATGCTAGTCCATCTTTTATCGTAATGAAGGAGTTTTTTTCAAGGGAGCCAGCTTAAGGCGCTCGCTCTGCTATCAATAAGTCGAGGCAACTCAAGGTCGTGTGGGTTCCATCCTATGCCATGATACTCTGAATTTCATCAATGAATAGCGGATGGTGCAGGGCGAGGGACACCCAGAATGGGGCACTCTTTGATGTGGGGCCGATCCGTGTCATGATGATGTAATTTGTATCTATGGGTTGATGACGGAGCAGGACGAGGGACTCCCACTATGGGGCACTCTTCCCCCACGCTTTGACGCACGCTTATATAGCTTACTAATGACCACACCAAACTCGCTTCGGCGGTACAATGTACAAAATGTATGATGTGTGAAGTAACTCTCCACTACGGGGCATAAAAAGGGCCTAAAAGATGGCCTAATTGCAAAGTTCGAAAAAGTGGTTCGTCCTACCCGTTCTAGTAGAAAATACTAGACTACTACTAATACTACTAGGTTGTTTTTAAAGTCACATCTTTAGTACAGGATGATAAATTACCATTGCAGATAATTTACAGAAATGGTTAAGGGAGTATGCATTGTGCAACAGCTTCGTGTATCCCAAGTAATATCATTTGGCCAGAAGTTGAAAGGGATTAAGTAGTCATTGGTTCCCTGCGAAGTTAACTAGTATCTGGCTTTGTTCTTTTTTAAAAAAAATATGACTTAATTTCCGAAGAACAGTTCGCTTTTGATGTTAATTTCTTAACTTTATAAAAATATTTTTAATTTAAATAAAAACAGTTGTTCTTAAGATAATTTCTTAGGAAGACTTTTTCCCTCATAAAAATATTTTATAAAAAATTAACTATCTATTATATAGTCATTTCTTTTTTATCCTAGCTCTAAAGATTTGACGTCATTTTTTTATTTTATTTAATAGGTTATGAAATTAACTATTATTTATAATACATTTTTTTATTTTTTAAAAAAATAATAATTATTCCTCTATAAAAAACTTTAATAAACAAATTATAAATAAACAGAATTTAGTTAAAATATCTTAGTTAAGGAAATTATGAGAAATGCTATAAAGGATAAATTTTATTAAGATATTCTGAGTTCCTTGCCCTTTCCAATACCCAATTAATAGCACTTTATTGCACAGGAGATAGCGTACAAAAACGTGACTTACCAATATCAAGCTAGAATTTTATGTATGTATTAATGTTTTCCTGATCCCCAAGAAAATTTAGGCGGCAAAGTTCATCCGCAGTACATTGCATGTGCAATGTGCATGAACTGTTACAGTGGTACAAATGTACCTGGTTTTTTACAAACTATCATCATTACAATAACAATAACAGGAAACAAACTATCCACCAATAAACGTGGTTCCTGTCCACTACTTTGATTTAGAGAACATATATCCAATAAGTGACAACCTATAACGTAAACTTGATGTTAGGTCAATTAACTATTGTTTACTCAGGATCATACGATTAATCAAAGGTAATATTTTTCCTGAGTCTTCAACTAAACTTATGGCAGGAAATCGCTCTCCTGATCAGAATATTTCAAAAAGAATGGTTCCCAAAATCTGCTACATGACTATTGATCATCTTGAAGAGAAATCGCGGATGTTGACTCTTCATCGGTCAAGGAAAAGGCCAAGGAATCGGACGGAGTCGGACTGAGGAATGAGAACTTACAGGTGTTGAGGGACAGGTGTTGTGACGAAAAGCAAAAGTGACATGCACTCTTTTCTTTTCGTTTATCTTTATCCTCCATTTCCTTAACCAAGGTTCGTGGAGTAACAAATTACTTTGGGTATTATCAGATGCAAGGAGGTGGTTCTCTTGGACAGAAAGGATTTCCTTACCATTTGCGAACGTGGCAAGGAATGTTAAGGGATGTTGGGAAATATCATGAGTATATAAAGGAGTAGAGAAGAGGTCCTAGAGTCCAAGGATACTACCCTGTGGTACTTCAGCACTCACAGAGCAAATAACAGAAAAGGAAGATCCAAGGCTCACTGATGTTTCTGAGTTAAAAATATCAGAGGCTTTTGTGCGTAAAAAAGTGCAGGATTTAGAAAATAGGATGCGAAAAAAAAGGTATTAAGGGTATTAAGTATTCTGTTAATAATGACTTAAGGGGAACTCTACAGCTGTTTTGTCCCACTCACTTAGGAATGACTCATAATGTTATTTAGAATAAACTGAGCTTCTACAGCCCACGTGCCATTGGACAGGGATGTTGATCTGATCTTTAGGAACGTGGCTAAATTAAAAAGTACAAGCTTCTCTGTAGAAAGAGATGATATTGAAGTCAGAACAAAGCAGGGTAAACTTAGTTTCCTTGGAAAAAAAATCTTTGACATAGATCCCAGAATTAAAGCTTCATTGAATCACGTTACTCTTAAAATTCAAGGGCATGCTTTTCATTTGTCTAACAGTTTCCAACTTACATGTGATGAGGGTTCTTCTAGTCTAGAAACAATTAATGGCCTTATCAGATAGGACTTTACTCAAATTTTAGAAAAACCTTAACAAACCTTCTCCTAGGATATACTTTGACTAAACTGGAGACAAACTTGCTGAAACCTTTCATAGCGATCCTTCAGCAGATGAAGATTAAATGAACAAACAACCATCTAAGCTACTTGTATTATTGCGTATACTAAGCTTAATATATGTTTGAAATGTCAAAGCTTCGGGTAAATTGGTTCAAGTAAAGATAGTTACTATGCTAGCAGGATCTTCGCCTTCGGCACTATGGTCGTCCGATTAAGAATTCAAAATTTGTTGATGCGTGCTTCCTACAGTGTAAAATTTATGCAAATTCGTCAATAACTTATGTCAAAATCAATCGATTAAATGAAGTTTGAAACACGGTTTACTAGTTATAACTATTACTGGTGATGACAATGTTTCTTAATTGAGAGAGTCGACCATGCATCCACTGGCAGACCAATGATCATCGCCTAAAGTCTATATCGTGGCTCGAACACCTCCCACAGCTTGGCGTGCAGTAAGGTCTAAAGATGGCGTGTCTCCTTGTTAACACATTAATAGACAGGTCGATGACTTACAACTCGGAACAAGTAGGTGTTTAAGGAGATATTCTTGACTAATCCTCATTTGAAACCCTACAAGAATACTCTTCTGCCTGTAGAAGAGTGGGTACTTTCCTGGGCAGATCTGTCGGCAATCTTGATTTTGCCTTTACTTGATACACTGTTTAATCTTGGGGCACCACCCTTCAAAAAAAAAGTTTTTAACAGTTAAACTACCACTTTTATTGATCCAATTGTGAAAATAATGAAAATTCATAAGTTAGTTACTTTGTTCAATAATATTATCAAAACTCTTAATGTGATTAAAAAAATGATAAACTTAAACCTTTTTCCCTTAAGAATACCTTTCAGTCACAGTTTTAAAAAGGAAGTTAATACTGACTTTCTTTTTTTAACAATAATTTTTATTATATTGTTATTTCATTCATTTTATATAATCTTCTAAGTAAGCAAATAAACTTGAGGAAATTAATTAAAATATAAAAAAAAAAAAAAACACTTCAACATAAAAACTCAAGAGAAGAAAGCCGAGGGTAGCTGCAAAAGGATTTTTCCGCTTTCTTTCTCCACGCTGCTTCTTTTCAAGCATTACTTAAAGATGATTTTTTATTAGGTTTTATCAGGACAAAGCTTTTTTACGGGGGAAGCGTAAGGAAACCTCCATTTTTTTCAACCTAGGTATTTTTCTAACCGAGGTTTTTTTTTTTTCTTTTTCATTTCTTTATTTTTTATCTTGAAGCCTTAGGCTTTTCAAAATCAACCCACTACTGCCAGGATGAAGGAGAAAGAAGCGATTAATATTTTAATAGAATTTTTTTTTTTACTCTTTCAGACATTCGTGTTTTTGTGTGAGAGGAAGACTAAGCCAAGAAAAACCCTTGAGTTCTCATTTATTAAGATTTTATACAATTCTTCCGCAAGGGGCTTTATTTATTTATTTTTTTTTTGCTTTTGTTAATTTTTTTGTGTGTTATTTTATTAATCAGTTTAGTTTTGTAGAATTATGAACAAAAAAAGTGCAAACATAAGAACCGCAATAAAATTGAACTTATATAAAGAACAATAAAAAATAAAATAGATAGCAGAAAGTCAGAAAATTAATAAGTATAGTTTTGCCAGCTTGATTTTTCTTGTGATATCACCTTTTTTTGATAGGAGAAACAATTTCTAACAGCTAGAAGTAAGGACTGATTTTTCTGCCAAATTTCAACTCTTTGGGTTATCATAGAAGAAGTGTAGTTTCTTCTAGAAGTGTAGTTCAATAATCAGAAGTGTAGTTCAATAATCAGAAGTGTAGTTCAATAATCAGAAGTGTAGTTCAATAATCAAACAACGTCTTCACACAAAATAATTGTATTTGTAACAATTTGACCGGTTTCGGCTGTTCTAATGCAGCCTTCTTCAGATAATAATCTGTGTAAGTTATAAGGAGACTTTAAAAAGGCAAGTTTTTCACTTGTTGCACTTGCCTTTTTAAAGTCTTATATTATAACCTACAAAGATTATCTGAAGAAGGCTGCATTAGAACAGCCGAAACCGGTCAAATTGTTACAAATACAATTATTTGGTGTGAAGACGTTGTTTGGTTATTGAACTACACCTCTTCTATGATGAGTCGCTATCACACACTGGAGAAAAACACAGTCTTGGGTTAAATACCCTGGGAGCTACGATGATAATGATAACACACATACATACATACACATATACAGAAGTCATGATGAAAACCACTCAGGAGCTATTAAAAACACCTTAAACGGATACTTTAGTAGAAATCCTGACAAAAATTTTTGGGGTGAGAACAATACTTTTCATAACATAGGTGAGGAAAAGTAAAAATTATATTAGTAAATTATCTTTAGGGAGGAATAAAAAATACTAGTAATATATTTCAAGTTTTTCTAGCTCAATTAATTAACTAAAACTTTAAACTTATACCGAGACAACCACATAAAATAATATACTGCAAGGTAAAATATTATGTAACGCTGCATCGATATCATGAAACTACAATACAGTATTGTAAATTAAAAAGCTTATTTAAAATACCAAGATAACACATATTGAGTAACTTTTTACCTAACCCTTTTGTTATATTAATTAATAGAATAAATATAAAAACGAAATAAATAACAACTATGTAGAAAATTTGACGAGGGAACTGTTAAATTTTCCTATGAGTTTTTTCCACTCTCTTTGTGTTTTAATTTTAAAAAAAGTAATAATAAAGAACAAAGTTTTTCATTCGTATCAGCACATTTTTTTTAATACATATGAGTCTTTTCACAAATACACACACATGTTTAACTCTTTTTGAGTGTAAAGACTGTATGAGAACAAAAAGAGTAATAATAATAAAAAAAAAGTTGTTTTTTTTTAACTCGAAAATATATAAAAGGGGGAAAAGGGATTCAAAGGCAAAGGGCAGTGAGAAGACAATGAAGTACCTCTAATTGGGACTTGGGAAGGGCAAGGAACTCAAACCGCCCTGTTCTAATTGCTAGTCTGAAACATCTCCCTCGACTGTTTTAGATAAGATACTTTACCTTTACTCTGTTTATTTCTAACTAATAAATCTTATTTTGTAAATATTACAACTGATAAACAAGACTGATAAGGAGACAATGATAAACAAAATTAGTTGAGTTTTAAAATATATTATGATGCCTACCGAATAATAATAATATATTTTATTTAAAATATATAGTTTTATACAAAGGGTCGCCAAAAGAAAAAAAAAACGGCTCCTCTATTTACAGAAACATACAAGTGCTACATAACATATTAATTAGTGCTAAGTGCTAATGGTAATTAATGTTGTAATATATGTTCGTCATAAACAGCTTGGGTTTCCGGTGAAATCCCCTCACGAAGGGGTTGAAATCCGACGTTTCGCTTCTACTACTGGAAGCATCTTCAGGAGTGTGGTGTTGACTCGAAACAAACCCAGGATATACTAGGCAGCACCTGCGTGATTGCATCATCCCGGCAAAGGATCACCCCGAGTAATGGAATACCCAGGTACAACCTACGGTCTAGGAAACCAGTATAAATACACCGTTCTTCTCTCCAGTCGTCAGTATTAATCCTGTTTTTGCTTCGAGTCAACACAACGATTCACCACATCCCTGAAGATGCTTCCATTAGTGGAAGCGAAACGTTGGATTTCAACCCCTTGGTGATGCGGATTTCACCGGAAACCCAAGCTATTTATGACGAATCTTCCAGTGGAAGCCTACGCACCAAGATAACTGTAATTTGTTGTATTCATGTATTTATTTATTCTTCTTACAAAAACTCCTTTCGTTTGAGGCTATTAGATATAAAATAATAAATATTTTTAGCCTTTTTAGTGTCAGTTATAACTTAACTTGTATTGAAGCTATATTTGTTTCATCGGACCACTCCTCGCTCACTAAATGCATCGGGAGGAAAGCTTTCCGTTTTGTCTGATAATGTGGGCCAGTGTTTCAAATCATCCACCGGTTGAAGTATTATATTAAACCCACCCACAAAATCAAAACAAAAAAATTTCCCTACAAAAAAAAAAAAAAAAATTTCCCTACATCAAAACAAAAAAATTCCCACATCAAGATATGTCAATAAAAATATGTTAAAAAAATTTAAAAAACAGGTGGGTCTGATATAATACTATATATATTATTAAATTAATGTATGACCCACCGTATTCAACCCACTTTGACTAAATAACTATTAAGAAAAAGTGATATTTAGTCTAATGTACATTAGGACAAAGGAATATCACACTTTTGTATATAAAAGTGTCATATTCCTTTGTCCCAATTTACATTAGACTAAATATTCCTTTATAGTAGTAGTAATTTTGACAAAGTGTGTCAGATACTACATATTTACCACAATCCCCATTTCTTGCATAAAGATATGCATCTGTCTTCATCTTGCAAGACGTCCAGGAAGCCAAACATGGGTTGAATTTTTAATTCTTCAGGCATTTCTTCCTTGTTGAAGACAAGTTGTAAAGAAACACTACGTTACTTTCTAATTTGCTCAAATTTACTATAATAATGTCAAATTTGAAAATAATAAATTTGATTTATTTTGACAAGGTGACATAAAAGGTTGGGTGGGTTCAATATAATACTCTTACGCCATGGTATATAGTATTATATCATACCTACCCTTATTTCCCCCTTTATTTTGCCCTACACGAAGCCCCACGCCTTTCTTAATACCCACATCAGAGCGTATGCAATGAAGTTTGGATGGGTTCAATATAATACTCTTTTGCCATTGTACATAGTATTATATCATACCCACCCTCATTTTCCCCTTTATTTTGGGCTACACAAAGCCCTATGTCTTTCTACATTCCCGAATAAGAGCGTAGGGAATGAGGTTTTGGGTGGGTATAATATAATACTCTTTCGCCATTGTACATAGTATTATATCATACCCACCCTCATTTTCCCCTTTATTTTGGGCTACACAAAGCCCCATGTCTTTCTACATTCCCGAATAAGAGCGTAGGGAATGAGGTTTTGGGTGGGTATAATATAATACTCTTNACCGTTTGAAGTCGGCGTACCTAGCCAACAGTGAAGAACCACTTTCGAAGGCTAAGAAAGTCACCTTCGCCCCTAGCTTGCCCTATCCGAACAACTTAGAGGAAGGTCACTAAGGGGGGAGGTATGAGGTGCACTTGCACTTGCACACTTATTTTTATTTTTAAAAGTTGATTTTTTTCTGTCATTATATATTTTTCAGTCTCTTTGACATTCATACAAATCTGTGTCGATCTATGTGTTTTTTATGTGTTAAGTGTTACTAAGTAGTGTTAGTTACGTGTTGCGAACACCCACAAAATAATTTTGTGCCGCCTCAAGTTGATGAGGATACCGAAGAGACCATACCGCTTACCGATAATGATTCAAATATCGTATTGGTTCGAATATAAGTATAAGACGAACTTTTTTTTACCGGTTTTTGCATCACAAAAATCGGGATGCGTCGTATATTCGTGGTACTTCTTATAATGGATGAATTTAATTGTAACCAGATCTAATCATTTCTCTTTCAAGAGAACCGCGGAGATTTTGTAATTACTATTTTATTTCCAATTATGTATCTGAATTTGGCTGAGATATCATTGTTGGGTCTTCCTATTTTATTTTCAAAAATTTTAATATGTTCAATTTCTGATGTGATTTTGGATAAAAGGGGTTCAATCCTACTTATCTATTGTTTCTCTCTATATTTTGTCCTATTTAATCTAATATGTACCTATTTATTTACTGTTCAACAAAGAGCTTCAACTTAAGCTTCAACTTAATCTAATATGTACCTATTTATTTACTGTTCAACAAAGAGCTTCAACTTAAGCTTAACTTAAGCTTCAAACAAAGACATTTTTAGCTATACCTAAATAAAGATTGAATATTCCTNTTTACTGTTCAACAAAGAGCTTCAACTTAAGCTTCAACTTAATCTAATATGTACCTATTTATTTACTGTTCAACAAAGAGCTTCAACTTAAGCTTAACTTAAGCTTCAAACAAAGACATTTTTAGCTATACCTAAATAAAGATTGAATATTCCTACAATATCCGTATAGTAGTCTGCTTAAATTCGACGTCTGAACAAGTTGTTAAAAAATCGGTCCGAGACAACTCAGACAAACTTTCTCATATATTTACATATAATTACTATTGGAAATTTCATCAAAAATTATAAAAAAAAACTTCTCCCGGGCAGGGAATCGAACCCGGGCTCTCTCCATCCGCGTTTTAAGCTATTTTCTCAGGAACTAGATTTTGCCGGGAAAACGGCTTATATCGTTAGATTCGTATTTAAATGGACTATATTTTAGAATTTTTTTTATCAAAATCGTCGGAACCGTTTTCGATAAATAATTTTTGTTCGTGTTTTTTCAGAGTTTTTGGAGGGTAGCGCCCTCAAATTTGGAGTTAAAATTCATTTCTCGATTTCGTCTCGGGGTATGATTTATTTGAATGTGTATGCCAAATTTCGTCAAAATCGGCCCAGTAGTTTAGGCTCCAGGCGTCTGCACAGACCACAGACGACGGACAGACATTTTTTAAAAACCACTTTTTTGGACTCAGGGGACCTCAAAACGTGTAAATCCATCAAAATCTCAAAATCGAATTTTCGCGCCATCACAATACTTTCTCTTTATATGAGAAAGTAAAAAGAGAACGGAAGATTATCCCTTTGAAACAGGGTCAGTCTTATATTAATAATTTTGTATTAATATTTTTTTTTCTAAAACTTAAGTTTTAGATCCGTACTTAATTTAAATACGGATGCATCTAATATTCGAGGGCGTCTAATATTCGAGGGCGTCTTATATTCGAGGGCGTCTAANGGGGGCACAATGGTGGTTGCCCCTAGTACGCGAGTGGATGAATACACACTTCCTTTTCCATGGTACAGATCCCCCAAGTTTCATTAATTTATCTCAAACGGTTTAGATTTTATAACGATCTAAGTATTGTTTTTTACTATTTTTGAAGGTTTATTTTGTTATCTTTGCCCCCCTATAGGGGGCAAAATATTGGAGATAGAAAAAAAAGTTTCAAGTAAAAGTTTATTATTTTTCATTGTAGAATCCAAATATGCTATGGGGGCCAAGTGGGGGGTAGCCCTTTGTGGGCGATTGCATGAAAACAAACTTCCCTTTGCATGGTAGAGATCCCCCAAGTTTCATTAATTTATCTCAAACTGTTCAAAAGTTAAGAGGGGGGGGGGAGACTTTTGGACCACCCTGTATAATGGAGGGAAATTTTGTGATTTCTTATTTTTTTTATTGTTTGTGTGGGTTTAATATCAAACTCGTTCCCCATTGTATAAAGTATGATATCAAACCCACCTCTGTATTTTTTAAATATTGACAATGACATTTGTTTATTTTTGTAGGGAAATTTTATTATTTTTTTTCCGGGTGGGTCCGATATCATACTTCAACCCATCCACCGTTACACAGTGGGCACTTTTCGTTGTATTCGATTTTATGGAGGGTGTTATTTAATATTAATTTAATGCTCTGTTGGCCGGCTGTACGAATTTGGACTTGGAACGTTGTATATTATGGTAGGGAAAGGGGGTTCTGAATTTAGGTAGTTAGAATCTGTGTGTGAACTGTTTAGAATATGGTACAAGCTGGAGTAGGATGAGTTGTGGATTTTCTCTGAGTCTTGCTGGTATAATTTAGTTAAGATGTCTGAGGCTACCATGTTAATGTTAATAACGTTTTTTGTAAAAGATGAATTGAAAACCACTTGATGGTTGACATTCATGCTGTCAAGCAGATGTTTCACCTGGGATACCCAGTTGGTGGCTGAAACATTTTTTAACAAGATTTCCGTCTTCTAGCTCGAGGATTTTATTAATAAATTTTATTTATATTTTAGAGTTTGTTTGATTATTTTTACAGTAACATGTTCCACACTAAATTCCCTTTTAACAATGTAGTGGGGGGGGGCGTTAATTTTGAGGGAAAACAATTTGTTTAAGAAATTGAGTTGCACTTGCACACTTATAGTTATTTTTATTTTTAAAAGTTGATTTTTTTCTGTCATTATATATTTTTCAGTCTCTGACATTCATACAAATCTGTGTCGATCTGTGTTTTTTATGTGTTAAGTGTTACTAAGTAGTGTTAGTTACGTGTTGCGAACACCCACAAACTGGTGCCCCCGTTGAACAATTGTTTCGCAGGAACTAACTAAGGTCAGTTTTAAATTTTATCTGCTATTATAAAATCTAATATTTAAAAAAAAAAATTTGACAGTTTGACATAAAAATTTTTTTTTTTCAATAAAAAATGAATGATTCACTCATTGATTTAGAAAACGAGGAAGCTGGGACGTCCCAAGTAGCTACTGTTGCTTTAAGCTTCCTCAATTTTGGAAAAATCGGCCTGAATTATGGTTCATTCACGCCGAAGCTAATTTTGAACTTTCAAATGTGACGGCAGATACAACGAAATTTTATCATGTAATAAAAACATTAGAGGCAGAAATGTTAGATTACGTTTCCGACGTAGTTTCGCAACCACCCGCTACTGGAAAATATGAAGCGCTTAAAAAAGCTTTACTAGTCGCATTTTCAGAAAGTACGGATAAGAAAATCAGACGTTTATTAAACGAAATGGATTTAGGTGATCGCAAGCCATCCCATTTGTTGCGACAAATGAAAGATCTGGCTGAAGGAAAAATTTCAGAGGAAGTTTTAAAATCCTTATGGATTAAACATCTACCCTCTAATGTGCAATCTATTTTATCAGTTAGTAATGAAAATGTCACGACTTTGGCAACCATGGCTGATAAAATATTTGACTTGAGTGACACAAACACAACAGACAAGACAATCAACGCTGTAATTAAACATAATAAGGCTACAACATCCACTGCAAACAAGGTACCAACGACATCAACTACAACTCTAGAAGAAATGATGAAAACAATGCTCGATGAGATGACAACTCTGAAATCGGAGGTTGCATACCTAAAAGGACGTTATCATCAACCTTACCGTAGAAGATCAACATCCAGAGGTCGTTCAAATTCAAGAACTAGAGAGCGAAAGAGCGGCAACTGCTACTTCCACGACAAGTTTGGAAAGGATGCACGTAAGTGTACACAACCGTGTGCATTTAAGCAGCAGGAAAACTAGCAAGCCAGACTACTTCAGCGGCAGGAGTGACTGGCGTAACGCATAGCCGCATGTTTATAAAGGATAGGAAATCCAATCTTCGTTTTCTAATAGATTCGGGAGCGGATATTTCGGTTATTCCTCCACAAACAAAATTTGAAAAACGACCAACTAGGACAAAACTATTTGCAGCCAACGGTTCTCCCATAAAAACGTACGGACTAGTGACGTTAAACATAGACTTAGGGTTACGTAGGTTGTACAAGTGGACATTCACAGTTGCTGACGTAGGTAGACCAATTTTAGGAGCTGACTTCATTAGTAAATTTGGACTCATAATAGATCTAAAAAATGCTCGACTTACTGACAGCTTGACAAGTATATCAACCAAAGGAGAGACAGCACAAACAGCATCCGTGACTATACGACTGGTACAAGACAACGACAAGTTTTATGAAGTGCTCAGAAACTATCCAGAGCTATTGCGTGAAGAACACGTGTTTCGAGAATCGGCAAAACACTCCACCAGCCACCATCTTCAAACGGTTGGAGCTCCTGTGTACCAAAAATTCCGACGTCTGGATCCTGCTAAACTTAAGGATGCCAGGCAAGCCTTTGATGAAATGGTTGCACAGGGGATTTGCAGACCATCAAGAAGCTCCTGGGCCAGTCCTTTACACATGGTGCGCAAGAAGAACGGCGAATGGAGACCTTGTGGTGACTATCGGAAGTTGAACGCAGTTACAGTGCCGGACAGGTACCCGCTTCCTCATATCCAAGATGTCACAACAAATCTTCACGGAGCCAAGATATTTTCCACCATAGACTTAAGAAAGGCCTATCATCAAATCCCAATGGAGCCGGCCGATATACCGAAAACCGCCATCACCACACCATTTGGTATGTACGAGTTCGTTAGGATGCCTTTTGGACTACGCAACGCCGCACAGACATTTCAAAGACACGTCAGGCAGGTACTAGCTGGTCTCGATTTTGCACAGCCGTACCTTGATGACATCCTAATAGCGTCAGAGAACGAAGAGGAGCATATAGAACACCTCAAGTTACTCTTTCAGCGATTAAGCGATTACGGTGTAGCAATCAACATTGCTAAATGCGTGTTTGGACAACACCAAGTAACTTTCTTGGGACACGAAATCAGTAGAGAAGGAGTGAAACCACTCACTAAGAAGGTTGAAGCCATCAAGAACTTCCCCAAACCTCAAACAATACAAGAACTTCGCCGATTCATTGGCATGGTGAACTTTTACCATCATTTTATACCGAACATTTCTCAAATTCAAGCACCTTTGACTGCACTGACGAAAGACGCGAGGAAGAAAGACCAAAGACCGGTACAGTGGAACCAAGAAACAGACAGATCTTTCAACGAATGTAAACAAGCTTTATCAGACGCGACAGTACTGGCATTCCCCTCGACAAACGGACAGATGTCACTTATGACAGATGCATCAGACGTAGCGATAGGAGCCGTGTTACAACAACGAGACGACAAGGCTAGACCGATAGGATTTTTTTCGAGGAAACTGACTGCAAGCCAAAAACAATACAGTACATACGATAAGGAACTACTGGCAGTGTATGAAGCAATAAAGTACTTCCGCCACCTTTTGGAGGGGCGAGAATTTACTGTATACACTGATCAGAAGCCCTTAACGTATGCATTTCAACAGAAAACAGACAAAAGCTCACCTCGACAAATTCGACAGCTAAATTTTATAAGTCAATTTACTACTGACATCAGAC
>KZ651359.1:65960-81677 GCA_001010745.2 Gerris buenoi
ATATTCGAGGGCGTCTAATATTCGAGGGCGTCTTATATTCGAGGGCGTCTTATATTCGAGGGCGTCTAATATTCGAGGGCGTCTTATATTCGAGGGCGTCTAATATTCGAGGGCGTCTTATATTTGAGGGCGTCTAATATTCGATGGCTTCTAATATTCGAGAGCATCTTATATTCGATTCAATACGGTAATTTGATCAGATTATAGTTAATAACGTCTGCTAATTAGTGTGTCAAAAAGATTCCTTGCGTCTGTTCATTGCACTAATGAGTTAAACAATAAAGTATATAAGTACAGTACACTTAAAATTACAAGTCAGAATTGTACTAAAGTACCTTCAAAACCAACTAATTGTCTGATAAAGGCTGCATTAAAGAAGCCGTAACAGGTCAAATTGTTCACGATACAATTATCCTGTGTGGAGACGTTATTTGGTTTTTGAACTATCTCTTTTATGATGAGTCGCTCTCACATATTGAAGATAACACAGTCGAAGATAGTGAGATAAAATAATAAAAAAAATTGTCTCTCCACGTAAATCCAAACTGGTTTATTTAGCAAAGCAGCTTTCAGCCTTGTTAAGACCACCATCAGAACCTATTGAGAAAGAAAAGAGTTTTAGAAAGAAAGAAAATTTATTTATTGAGAGGTGAGCCTTTATCATGTCAGAAATCGACATAAAAGTAAGTCTTCTGTAACTCTTTCTTCCTTAATCGCCCTGATGATGGTCTTATGAAGGCTGAAAGCTTCTTTGTTAAATAAACCAGTTTTGATTTACGTGGAGAGACAATTTTTGTTATTTATTTATTTCTTTAAGGTGAACTCCATAGACGATCCGACATTTAACGTAGTAAGATAAAGATAAGTTTAAAAATAGTAATATCCTTAAAATTTAGGAAGCGAGTATTGACAAATTCCCCCCAAAAAATATTGTGATGAGGCGGTAGTCATGTCTCAACTTAGCTTTATTGAAATTAAATGTGCTAGTATGAATGTAAAAGCCAGAAGGGGGAGGGGGGCGAACATGGGACTTTATAATATCTCTTTACCCTTACCCTCATCTTGCATAGTGGTGAGAAGGTCGCAGATCAAAAGTAGTTGTAATTACTTTTAACGTTGGCCCATGTGCAATAATAACGACAGGTGCGCGCTCAAGAGACCAAGGTGAGTGTCCTTGAGGGCTAAGAATAAGCCATTTCCTTTATCTGTATTAAAATATGTCCATAATCGTTATGAAATTAAGCGGTCAACTTTATTACTTGCATTAGCAAAACCTTATTTAATTTGTGGTTGCCTACGTAACATTTTGCAGTTCAATAACCAAACAACGCCTTCCAACCGAACATTTTTTTGTGTGAAGACGTTTGGCTATTGAACTATGTCTCTTCCATGATAAGTCGCTATCACATTTTGAAGAAAAACACAGTCGAGGTGTGATCCTTCAATTAAAATTGCTTGTGGTGGCTGTCAGTTTGAGTTGCTTTAGGGGGAAACTACTCCTAATGCTTCTGGTGCGTAAATTGTTTTATTAACGATTGATACGGAATATAAACATTGTATCTCTGTTTAGATGCGTAGAAAGTGATTCTTTACGTACTTGTATGCATTGCGCATGCGCATCTCATAAATCCGAAGAATTCCTTTTCTTTACCGCCCTTGGGCGGTAAAAAAGAGGAATTCTTCACCTTAGCAAGTTTGTTTACATTTAACAAAACTTGCCGTTTGTTTACATTTTTTTTTCTAAAATATTTAATAACTTTGGTTCTACTCGATTATTAGATGAAACAAAGCTTACTATATGTGCTGCTAGATGTTTGCGCCCACCTCTGGAAAAAAAAATGAATCAATTTCGGTTAGCCAGTTTTGTGATTTTAAAGTTGACTTGGTAGCAGCAGACACACATACATAATCAAATACATACACGGAAATATCTAGAATCTAGGGCCGGATTCGGTTTTTGGAATGTATAAAATTAAAAAGTATCCAAAAAATTTTCTATTCTGACCATTGTACAGACAAAATTTTAATTTGATATATTTAGATATATTACTTTTTTCAGTGTTATTATAAAAAAAAAATACAAAACTTTGTTACTACAAAGTTTAATTGAAACTAAAAGTAATAATTTTAATTCTTTAAAATTTTCCTCTGTAATGGGCAAAAATATTTTACCGGATATTTTTACGGACCACAATTGATCGTTTTTCGCTAATGCGCATGCGTCGTACAGTTTGAAACTAGTTTGAAGTGTGGTTGGAACAAACCTTTTATTACATGGCTAAATTTGCACTGTATATCATATCATTATTGCATAACTGCATTTAGTTTGAAGAAGAAAAGGTTTACAGGAGACTTTAGATATTGTGGGTGACATAATGGGCAACAGAGGCTTTATATTCGAATTTAACTTACACAATGACTGTAATACATTTTCGAGTCAGTTCACTCTAAATAAATTTTCATTAAATGTTGTATTAGTATAGTTTAGTTGTCTATTTCATCGACTCTTCAATTGCATAGAGATAAAGCATAGAACAAGGTACAAACTCTATTTATTACTAAAGGCATTGATTCGATTTTAAAGCTGCTTTGGAGAAATATATTTATAATTTAGAAATATGTGTAGGCAGTGTATTATTATAATAATAATGACATCATATCTAGATAAAATTCAAGTTCCATGAATGTAGTTCACAAAAAGATTATTAATAAATTTCACTGATCCATAATTAATGAAAAAGAATTTAATCCAGTAACTTTGTCGCCTTAAAGTATGGGGTAGTATGCGTCAAATCCGGTAGTTCTGATTTTTTGCAGACTTGTTTATGATGTTGGCCTAATGAATAATCCAAGTTTGTGACCCCGAGGGCCGAACGCAACTTGGTCAAAAATCTAAAAAATCGTTATTTTTTCAAATTTTGGTGATTATAACCCTAAAGGACTAGTTTTTGAAAAAAAGTTTTCAGGATGTTTTTAAAGTAGACTAAATTTGCTACAATATGATACTAGAATTGTCTCTGTAGACCCAATATTTTTTTCTAGATAAAGCCTTTCAAAGTTTATCATTTTTTGCAATATATTTTTGCAGAGATGCAGCCCCGCAACACCTCTGCGGATGATTTCTTGAGCCTCTCGAAGGGCTGAATTAATTTTGACCCTGATTATACTATCGAGGCCCTGTACTTTTATGATGGGATGTTAAAAAAGAAAATGAGAAGTGTGAACGATGATGTTTGATGTTTAAGCTGAGCTACGAATAATGAAGTAAAAAAGATAAGTGCAACAAAAGTTAATAAGTTTATTTGTTAGGAAATTGAGTAATATTCAAAATCAAAGAATTAAATTAATTTAGCCCTCTTGGAAGGTCCCAATTGAGGTTCGTCCGTATCATGGTTTGACTTATTGGGATGGTGATGAATCATCGACGTCTTGTGCCCACAAGTCATCCTCCATTTCGACATCGGACAGATCGTCGCCTTCTGGGATATCTACTACTGCAACATCAGGTATATTGTCACAAAGGGCCCCGCTGCAGTGCCTGCAGACTGATGAGCATTTTAATCCTGCCTTCCTGCTGTTGCACGTGTTCCCACAACCCTTCGACAGCCTCAAGAAATCATCCACGGAGGTGTTGTGGGGCTGCATCTCTGCAAAAACATATTGCGAAGTTCGAAAAAAATGATAAACTTTAAAAGGCTTTATCTCGAAAACTATTGGGTCTACAGAGACAATTCTAGTATCATATTGTAGCAAATTTAGTCTTCTTTAAAAACGTCCTGAAAACGTTTTTGTTTTTTTTCATAAATTAGTCTTTTATAATCCAAAATTTGAAAAAATAACGATATTTTCGATTTTTGACAAAGTTGCGTTCGGCGCTCGAGGTCACAAACTAGGATTATTCATTAGGCCAATATCATAAACAAGTCTGCAAAAAATCAGAACTACCGGATTTGACGCATACTGTGATGTATAAAGTTACTGGACTAATTACCTGATTTCAATTAAATTGGAATTTTCGATGTATTTAGTTCCATTAATAGTGTTCATGTAAGTAGACTCAATGTTATTTTTTAAACATGTTCGTCTTTGTAGTTAATTATTAATATTAAATACAATCATTAATTTACTTTGTGCTTCTTCTTTTAAATGTTGTTTTTTACTTTTTATTTTTGTGTCAATCCATATAAAACGGTTCAGAGGTAGTTGCTTGACCATTTTAGAAGAAATGTATACTTACCCTGTTGTTTCCCTCATAATTTAGGTGTTCAAAACAATGTTTTAAAAAAATTGTCTTAAACCGTCTTTAAAATATTTAGGTGTGGTCAGTGGCGTATCCAGCGGCTAGGCTTGGGGGGAGCACATTCTACGATTTGGGAGGGGGGTGGGGGGTATTTGTTTTGTGGCAACAAAAAAAGGGTACTACTTATAAAAATGAATTAAATGACTTTAAGCTNGGTACTATTTATTCAAAAAAGCAGCTGCCCTTTTGAAACTATGACCTCTCAAACAGCTGTTTTATGCATTTCTGAGGTGAAATTGAATATGAGGTGATAAGATAATTTTCAAATATCCCAAATTTACTCCCTCTTAAATGAAAATATGACAAAACTGTAAGTAACAACAATGACTCCTAAAGTAATTACTTAGACCCCATATCCATTACTTGTACCCCGTACCCCTGTGTACCAAAATTTAAATTTCAAAAATCCATGCATACAGTGATTTCCCCTTGCTTTGAAGGGCAAGTGGCAAAGTAATAATGGCGAGGGGTCCGGGGGTCCTCCCCCGAAAAATTTTGAAAATATGACCCCTCAAAACAGCGTTTTAATGCATTTCTGAGGTGAAACTGAAGGGGGTTTTTTTTACTGTAAGTATTGGGTCTAGGGGGGAGGGGGGCACGTCCCCCCCCCCCTGGATACGCCACTGGGTGTGGTGGCCATTTTTGATTTCCTTCGCATGCTAATTTTTGTGTTTGCGGGCATTTACGTCAACGCTCATATCTCCTGAACTTTTTCCCCTAGAAGGCTGAAACAAAAACTACATTAAAGGTAATTTCCCAGTGATTAATTTAGGTTAAGTCCATATATCGTCTAGTAACTAGTACATTTCTGTAATAAGGAAACTTTACCTGAAGTTGGATATCAATATCAAGAAAATTCCACTTTTTAGAAATTTGTTTCTTAAGGAAGGAGTGATACATAGGTACAGCTTGATATTTTTTTATGTAATTCGAAAAATTTTATGTGATATTTTTTAGATAAAAATATCATTGGTAATACTTGCGCACTTTTATTTTTAAAATAATTTTTTTTTAAATATATATATTTTTTTTAAATTTGCTATTTTTAGACATCTATATGTGTGATAGGGCTGCTGATGGTTGTTGGGTGAACACGTTTGCGCGTTCTCTAGAACCTAGGGGATCTGGTCAAGGGCATCCGTTTTTGTGGGGTTGACCCAAAAATCTTTAAATTTAGTGAAATTATATTACTAAATAAATCATTATATTTTATTCAAAGGTAGCATTCTTTTATGACATGAACAATATTTTTGAAAACGTGTTTTCTAGTCTGTCATTATGATTTATGATGACGTCCATTTATAATTAAAATTCGTCAAAGCGACAATCTCGGGAACTAATTGCACTGACTGAAACATTTGCATTTACCATTTTGCTTCCAGCAGTTCAAAAATATTTTTAAAAAATTCTTATCTTGAATAAAGGTAGCGAATATTAATATACATAATTGGACATGACGATATCTCTGGAATCAATTGCACTTGAGTCTTAAAATTTATAATATAGCTTCCTTTTATGACACAAAAATAGAAAAACGGGTTTTCAATAGGCCACTTTTGACTCAAGATGGCGGCCAAAGACTTATTTAAGCCCTGTCCGTCCCCTCTGCCACATAATTATTACAACTTCTATGAAAAGCTAAAATAAAATCTTTATCGTATGATGTTTCTAAAATGATATTGATGTCTACCAAGAGGACAAACAAGGAAAATTAGTAAAGGATGATTAATTAGTAAAAACCTCTGTTTTTTCCTAAAAATTAAAAAGAATTAGGAAAAATTACAAAGAAAGAATTCTGTGGTATATGAAAATACTTTCGCATTCGCATAATAAAATTATTTGAATGTTTCTTAATAAATCCATCAATTATACATACCACTCCCTGAAGCACAGAAATCTTAATACCTACTATTTAATTCACTACTAATTAAATTATGCTACTATTAAAACGTCATCGTCATCTATGATTAATTTCTTAGGTGCATTTATTCTTAGGTGTTATCTTGTACCCTGGCAGCACCCAATTTCGATTAATAAGTTATTTGGTTTGGAAATCTAGAGTTACTTAAAGTTAATTATTGATGATTTCAGATTATCATCGTAATATTCCTTAGAATACTATATATATTAATTACTTTTTTGATGACGTCATTCTTGACATATATCCTTAAGTTCAAATATCAATACTTCCCCTAAATCTATCAACATATCGAATTTATGTTTGTTTTTCCTTCTATAAGGGTATTTATATCCTTGTTTTCTTGGAAATTGGTTTGCAATAAAAATCTTAGTGAGGAAGTTATAAGATATTAGCCTTATCTAAACGACTTAGATTTCGCTCCGTGCCTTCTGTACAGGTTGGTATACAGTAAGAATCGGTTTAAAGGTATAAGGATTAATTTTGTATAGTACCAGGAACAGACTGCTATAACTAATTAAGCCATCAGCTTACTTAATACTTAATCTTGTGAATCAGCAATTTAACATTTACACTGCTAAATTAAAAATTTTTGAATGTGCAACAATATTTCTTGATGAAGATTTTTTAACAATTAACATATAAATATTATATTACTCACTTAACAAGTAGGATTACATAATTTTAACATTCTTAGTCAATGTATTATATATATTAGTTTATACTTTCCAGATCTAATAAAGGATTTATAGATATAGGAGCGTCTATGGAGGTCATCTTAATAAATAATATAAATTGCCTCTCCACGTAAACTGTCTAATTTGTTTATTTTATTCTAAGCAGCTTTCAGCCTTCAATAATCAGTGCCAGTGGCGTAAATAGCGCCCCCGCCAACCCCGCGGGGCGGGGGGGGGGGGAATCTGCTCAAGGGGGCGCCGAAAAATTAATAAACAATAATATTTACATTGAATAGAAATTAAAAGAAACTCTATGTGGGTGGAATTATTTTTTAAGACATGAAAATAATGAGTTTAAATCAGGGTGAGAATGATATTATGAGATGTTATGGTTTAGGTTTAGAGCTTATTGCTCTGCTTGGTTTTCTAGTTAAGTGTCACTTTTCCTCATCTTCTCCGAAGGTATATAGGAAAAGTATTGTTTTCTTTTGCTTCCTAGCTCACCGAAGGTACCTAACTGAAGATAATTTGATCGTTCTAAGTTCTGAAGAACGAACAAATTTTATGTCTCGATCTCAGATTTCAAATTCCAAGACAGAAATCCGTTTCAGATAACAAGAAAAATTTTTGTTTCCGTGTCTGCCTGTCTGTCGCTAAAAACAACTCGTCCAATTTTAATGAAATTAAAATTAAATGGATGGAGTTTCTCATGATAACTCATTGTTGGTCCCATATAAGTTTAAACAGTGTGCGCCCATTTCTTTCTCATTCACATGGCCACAAGCATACATTAATTTACACATATAATATATTTAAAAGTACTTATTTGATTTTTATTAAATTTGGATAGTTGGTCGAAAGTAGCCCGCATATAATCCCAGATTAATTTTGACCGTTAGCACTATTTAAATTTTGCTAAATTGATACTTTATTTCATGTTAGGAATAACAATTTTGATTGATTTAAATTCAGTAGGGGGGGGGGGATTAAAAAAAATCATCAACAATAAGCTTTAAAAAAGGGAATAAAAAAGAATGAAGGGGGAGCAGGGTACATTTTGTAAGCTGTAGGGGGGCACATTTTCAAAAGCTGCGGGGGGGGGCGCCAGATTTCTTAGTTACGCCACTGATCAGAGCCGGAATGTGGAAGAAGTAGAGTTATATTAAACAAATGAAAAGTTAATACTTCATGTCGGAGATCAACTTAAGAGTAAGACAAGAATAAAAGAAGAGTGGGAGAAGAGTGAGAGAGTAAGAGAAGAGTAAGAGAAGAGTAAGAAAAGAGAAAGAGAAGAGTAATAGAGTAAGATATGAGTAAGAGAAATGAAAGAGAAGAGTAAGGGAAGAGAAAGAGAAAAGTAAGAGAAGAGAAAGAAAAGAAGAGATGAGAAAGAGAAAGAAAAGAGAAGAGTAAGGGAAGAGAAAGAGAAGAAGAGAAGAGTAAGGGAAGAGAAGAAGAGAAGAGTAAGGGAAGAGAAAGAGAAGAGTAATGGAAGAGGAAGAGAAGAGAAAGAGAAGAAGAGAAGAGTAAGAGAAAAGAAAGAGAAGAGTAAGGGAAGAGAAAGAGAAGAGTAATAGAGTAAGATATGAGTAAGAGAAATGAAAGAGAAGAGTAAGGGAAGAGAAAGAGAAAAGTAAGGGAATAGAAAGAGAAAAAGAGAAGAGAAAGAGAAGAAGAGAAGTGAAAGAGAAGAGAAAGAGAAGAATAAGGGAAGAGAAAGAGAAGAGTAAGGGAAGATAAAGAGAAGAGTAAGGGAAGAGAAAGAAAAGAAGAGAAGAGTAAGAGAAGAGAATGAGAACAAGAGAAGTGAAAGAAAAGAGAAAAAGAAGAGTAAGGGAAGAGAAAGAGAAGATTAAGGGAAGAGGAAGAGAAGAGTAAGGGAAGAGAAAGAGAAGAAGAGAAGAGTAAGAGAAAAGAAAGAGAAGTGGAAGACAGGAGTAAGAGAAGATTAAGGGAAGAAAAAGAAAGAGAAGAGTAAGGTATGAGTAACAGTCTCACGTTGATCTTCGACATGAAGTAGACTAGACTCACTCATTATCTTTTAATTTGTTTTATGAGTTTTATAACTTTTTATGTTTTATGAGATTTTTATTGGCGCTTAGTCGTTTCTGTAGAACATTGGCTACTTTTCGAACTTTGTCGGGTGATATATAATTTTTCTTCTTTGGAGTACAGTCCGGTTTTTTGTTATAAAGGGCTATTTAATAATCTTCCGATGCCTGAAGGGCGTAATACCGTCTGCGAATACAAAAAATGAAAAAATAAGGGGGGGATATATTTCTGTCATTTTATCCTGGACCCTCTGCATCCCGTCAGTTAATGTTTATTCCCTCGGGCGTGATGAGTTTCTAAAGAGACAGGTCTTATTTTATACACTTTTTTTTTGTTCTTGTTCAAAGTAAAAGATATGATTGACACGCCCTTATTAACTACGGGAAGATAATAAAGAGAGGGAAAGATAGAGTGAAAAACTTTTCTCTCCTGGGAAACTAAGGACCGTGAAAAGGTGAGTTTTTTTAGTCAAAAAAGAAAATTATATAAAAATGGGGGTGTGGAATCCCCCCCCCCCTAAAAAAAGTTATAGAAAATATAAGGGGTCGCTATATTGATATTGTATTGAGTTATGGGTTTAGTAGAAAGAGGGGTTAAAAGAGACAAGTGTCAATATTCACCCCATCAAACAATATATATTTATAAACAATATATGAGTCATGGGCTACTTTATGGGATATCAACCTATCTTATGGGATTTTTATGCTGTTTGATGCACCCTAGTGTGTAAAAGGGGGGTCTCCCTACTATGAAACAATTGCTGTTTATGACAGTAACTTTCAATAAATGTTCAATGTTTAACTTTGAGAGATCTATTCATTTTATTTATTAAAATAAAGTTATGATTATTCGTCTACATTACTTTATCATGATAATGAGAATGTCTGCATAAAGAAGTTAACAAAAATCCTTTACCTTTAATACATTCTATTTCTGTTATTGATATATGTGTTATAGTATGTTGATGCTTTTTCTTCATTTTCTGTTAATATTTTTCAACTGTACAATTTCTCTAATTATTGTACTTGTTCAGTTTTTCATACTTCTATATCTAAGCGGATTTACATATTTAAACCAATCTAAGAAATAGAAACTATACTATGTGCTGTTATAATTAGATGTTAAGCTGATTAATATTTTGGTTTCATTAACACGAGATTAACTTTTAATCATGTTAAATCGATAATCAGCAGTAATAAGTGTAATGTGAAAAAAAAATAAGTATCCAACGTATAATATAACTATTAGAGAGTAAAAAGTACAAGTATTGCATTATTAATAATAAATATTTAGGTTTGATTCAATCTATTTATTTACTAAAAAAAATAGAAATTAGATTAATATTATAACTAAACTAAATATAACTAAATAACTACTTAACTACTTATAACTAAATATTATTTTATTTTGTTTAATATTATAACTATTTTAATATTGATATCACTTTAATTTGTTTGATCACTTAACTTTTACACTATTTATTTATTACAATAATATTTTTGAAAATAGAATAATATATTAAGTAAATTTTTATTTATTTCTAAACAAAGATCTACATAAATAACTTAATTTTTTTACATTTAAGTTTTTTATGTAGATCTTTGTTTAGAAATAAATAAAAATTTACTTAATAAATTATTCTATTTTCAAAAATATTATTTTTAATAAATAAATAGTGTAAAAGTTAAGTGATCAAACAAATTAAAGTGATATCAATATTAAAATAGTTATAATATTAAACATTGTAAATAGAAACCTTTTGTATTTTTTCAATGTTCAAAGGTTGGCAATAGTATAATTTTCACAACTAGTTCTCACGCCACGTAGAGTTCTAAGGCCATCTTTGTTTTCTATATTAACTTAATCTTGTTAAACCGTACAAAAGATCAATTAGGAAGCTTTCAATTGAATATTAGTTAACGCTTGAATTGTTTTAATGTTTTTTTTATGGTTTAAATAATAGTTTTACCGTTATAACTCGCGGAAAACTGAAATATGTATATTAAAACAAAATCTAAGATTATTTACGGTCATTTACAACCTTTTTTACCTATTATTATGTATATTGATAAATTATAAAAGCATTTTCTGATGGTAATTATGTAGTCTTAAATATTTTTCATGTATTTTCATACATTTAGTTTTTTTAAAAAATCTTATTTAATGAGGGTTTATTTTTCTATTTATGTTATAACCTGCACGGTTGCAACCTCTCTTTTTAAATTATATTTTCCTTTTGGAAAATATCATCAATATTTTACGTATGGAATCGTAGTACATATAAAGCATAGAGATAAAAAGAGTTAATTGAGTATAATTATAGATAGGTATATTGCAATTACCTCGAGCGTTCCGAAGAAATCGCAGATATTGAGAGCTTTCTGATCTTACTTAATTATTTTTACTTTCTCACATACGTGGTGTATATAATGAAGAAATATTGTTATGAATATTACACGTTTCAAGGTCCCCTGAGTCCAAAAATGTATTTTTAAAAAATGTCTTTCGTCTGCAGTGTGTTTAGTCTATTGATAATATTGAATATTAAATATGATGAAATTATATTAGATTTTATTGTTGTTACTAATTGTGATTGGAAGTAAAAGTGTAATTTACGCCCTTTACTTGTTTACCTTAATTATTAAATCAGATTTAGCTGAAAATCAAAAACTAAATGTAAACAATCACCAATTAAACACTTTTTAAATATTTGTATCCATAAATTAATTAGATTATATGTTTTAGAATTGTATATATAATTTTTTTTTTTTTTTTTGGGCAGATATTCAAGTAGAACTATATAATTTCTTTACTAGTTTATTACCCTCTATAGGTTTCTGATAAAAGTAAAGTTGTTTTAAATAAAATTCGTCATGCAATTTGAGTTTACTAATGTCTTTTGTTGTTGCAGGTTTTTTCACTCTGATGGATTCTCTAGAAAATTCGCTGTTACAAATATTGCTGAGTTCCTGATTATAATATATTTCCCAGTGGACTTATGATATGGAAAATTTCACCTCGTTTCAAGACAGCAGATTAAAAATGCTTCATTGTCTCAAAGTAACAAGGTAATAATCCTTATTAACTATCATATTATTACCTTAAAACTAAAATTTACTACGTTCACACATCGTTTTGAAAGCGTTTCGGATCCAATTAGTTTTAAAAACGATCCACGTTCTTACAACAAAAAATACAGGTGATCGAAATATTTGTTTTCGATATTTCATAACGGTGACGTCACGAGTAAAACCGCGTATTTTTACATTTTTATTTACAAGTTATTAAAAGTTTTTACAGGTTCTTTATAGTTTTAACTTTTGTTTGATAACATTTTTGCATTTTAAAAAAGAAACGGAAGCTCACGAAAGTAAAGACCTTGAAAAGTGGAAAAGAGTAAAATAACCTGATATCTTGATCCCCTCCACGACCTGTTCACACGAGCATTTTGAATTCGATTCCCCGTTCCGATCACGTATTTTTGGTGGAGCGGATCTAAACCGATACGATCCGTCAATCTCCGTTCACACAGCGTTTTGAACCAGCGGATCGTTTTCAAAACTGTTTTCAAAACTATGTGTGAACGTAGTAATGTATTGTTAATTTTTACTCTAGTTTTGAGAATAAGTACCTTCTCCTTTTGGAAGTAATATTGATTTCTAAAGTCATGATGTTACTCTACAGGATGTCTACGTAAATCAAATTTGATTTAGTTTAAGTGTAGGCCAAGCAGCTAGGCCTACACTTAAACTAATTGAGGAAAAGGCTACACTTATCTTCTAAATAAATTGAGATCTTTCAGCAATGACATTAACCTGATTTTCTATATTTACTAGTAGATTTTATATTAAATCAAGAATTATTTTAGCAATATCATTTACATTAACTTGGTGCGTAGGCTTCCGTGGGTATAAACTCGTGATAAACAGCTTGGTTTTCCGGTGAAATACGTGTCACGAAGGGGTTGAACGTATGAGGGGGGTTTTGCTTCCACTACTGGAAGCATCTTCAGGGGTGTAATGCATCGTGATGTTTACTTGAAGCAACAAATCATACTGATGACTGGAGTGAAGTCCGTCATCATTTGAGTTTCCTAATTTCTTAATGATTATGTTATTCTAATTTAATGCTTGTTTATGTTTCAGTCTTTCTTCCTGATGGATTTCTAATCGTAGATTTACTGTTTTCATCGTTTACTTTCATTCATTTGCTTTTAGCATCAGTATGTCGTCATGATTAAATATAGCATAATGGAAGCTTAAAATCATCAAATTTACAATGAAATCATAATTAACAACTAAAAATTATATATCATTCTCATTCTCAATCTAGTTTTTAGAATCAGTTCCTCTCATTTGAGGTTGCTATATTGATTTAAAAAATTCGCATCAAAATTTTACTGTACTTAGTTGTCAAATGAGACCATGCAATTAAGTTATTTGAGGCTACGCACTGAAGCTAATTCATGAAAATTCTGTTTAATTGTGTTCTATGAATAAGACAATTTCGTTCAGTAAAGACATTGGCATAATTTTCTATAATGTATAAGCAAAATTTCTTTGATCTGAATTCTTGCATTTTCATCTATAAACGAAAAAAATCATGGTTACCAAGAAATATTCATATACTTAAAATTATTCGATTACTTGATTATGATATTAAACTAACAGTTTTTGTTGCAGTTTTCTTTCTGATGAATCTCTAAGCGAAGAATTGCTGTTTAAAATATTGCTGAGCTGAGTGGTCACAACAGCAGAAAATGGTGTACTTCTCTAGTCTTCAAGGTAGCAGAAGTAAGAAGGTATATTTGTCACATTTAACAAGGTAATCAATATTAATTATGATGTTGATTTATAACAGAGTCATAGCACATTCTCAATTCTCAATCTTGTTTAGGGAATCAGTTCTTCCCAATTATAGACTCATATGATATCTAAATTCACCTTACGAATTCTGTTTATATTCTGTATAAGTTAATTTTCTTCAGCAAAGACAGCCTGATTTGTTTAATTTACAAGTAGAATTTCATTGAAAGTAAAAATTGTTTTAACTAGAAATCTTCATTAAATGTAAGTGCCAATTTGTCAATGTTGTATAATATTTTATATAAAAGTGATAAGCCTTCATTTATATTCCATTTTGAATGAACATAGATATTTATTCATTATATAAAATAAAAATTTAATAGAGAGTAATAATTGAACGATAAAAATAACTTTTTATATACTAAATATTTAATCCTCGTCCAGACTGCCGAACCGAACAGAGGAAACGAGCCAAACATTGGTCTCTACGCATGCCCGGATTGAGATGCGCAGGCGCACATTAGACTGGACATGCGCAGAGACCAATGCTCGGCTCGTTTCCTCCGTTCTGACTGGACGAGGCTTTAAATTTTCTGTCATAAATCATAAATTTGAAACCTGTCAAAATGAAGATTGTAAATATAGGACATGTCAAAACAAATAAAATAACTTGCGGATTTTTTCCGAACTAACTTTCCATACAGCAAAATTAGCTGAAAACGAATTAAATTTTGCTGAAAGGTGGCTAAAAGTATTAAAATAATGCATTGTTATCGCATTCTGAGCTATTCTAAAAGTTTCAAATGTCTAGCTACTCGGGAAGTTAGTTAAAAATCGATTGCAAGATTTGTACTGGACAAACAAACAAACAAGAAAGCAAGCTAATAAAAACGTATTAAAAATAGCTTTTTTAGTAATATATAATAAAAAAAAGTCCAGTCATGCTCCATGACTTAATGAGCGAATTTCCAAAGAAATCTGCGTATTATTGGCTTATGATAATATAAGAAAATTTGGGTGGGTGGAAAAAAAAATCTGTACACACGGGTACATGGTACAAAAGTCAAAATAGTATTTACCCTTCAAGATACACATCGTTGGAAAGCTCTTTAAGAGTACAGTAATTGTTGTTATGTACACTTTTATCATATTTTTATATAAAAGGGGGAAAAAACACCATTTTATGCTATTTTTGAACCTAAATGGTCCAAATTTGATCATTTCATCCTTTCTTTTGATATTATTGACATTTTAAAATTTGTTTGAAATTTTTAAGTGCATCCTAAGGGGAGATATCGTCTGGAGTGACACATACATACATACATACATACATACATACATACATACATACATACATACATACATACATACATACATACATATATACATACATACATAAAAAAAGTGTTAAATTTAGAAAAATTTTGAAGCCATTGCAATAGCGTAATTTTCTTTGAAAATTCGCTAAAACAAATATACTCATTTTCTGTCTTTGCTACATTTGACTAATTGATATAGTAGAGTGATCTTAAGGTGGGAAATTATGAAACAATAATCCATTTTTATTACCATTTGGTCCGCTAGGAGCTCTGATATTTTATACAAAAATTTGTAACTCTATTGGTGAAATAAAGTACTAATATGACTTCAAGTGAAAACCTTTGACATCCTACTAAATCCTAACTACCTTACTCGATGTTAAATAACGTCACATTTTTCATGTCGTTTTTTGCGTGACGGAAATTTATTTGATCTACGATTGATACGTAATATAAACATTACATCTCTGTTTAGATTCGTAGAAAGTGATTCTTTACACACCTGTATTAATTGCGCATGCGTGTCACATTGTTTTGAACAATTCCTCTTTTTTTCCTCTCTAGTGGCGTAAAGAAGAAGAATTCCTCTTTTTTTCCACTCTAGTGACGTAAAGAAGAAGAAAACACAACTTTACACATGTTTATT